>VXBO01005745.1:40471-188394 GCA_013400135.1 Rhinoptilus africanus | reverse complement strand
TAAATAATTAAGTTACATTTAATTGTGTTCCTACTAGTCTCTTTTGCCTGTCATCCTGTCCCTGTGCACCACTTAGAATTGTTTAGCTTCATCTTCTCCCGACCCTTCTGTGGTGCTTCTTTCTGAAGCAACACTTGATTAAACCTGTTTAATAATTAATTCCCTTTTCAGTAGTATATGGAATGGATTAATCGTTTAAGCATTATTATAAAATACACACAATATCTTTCTAAGGTTAAGATACTGGGTGATCTGCACCAAAAGCCAAGATAATAAGAACAGGATTGCCAAGTTTTTTGAATTATGATAGCTTTTTGAGTTTGTGTAGGGAAAGAGTACATTCTTCTGCACTGTTCTGGAGTGAACAAATACAGCTTTTCAGATTGAGTCTTGGAGCTTTCTGAGGCTGCAGACGTGCCAAACGTGACAACACAAATCAAGGCTTTGGCTATTTGTCTGCAAGGTTTAAAAGGGGATCACCGCATAAACCAAAAACTGTTTTTGCAAATGGAATTTGGTTTTGATTGGAAGCAGTAACTATCTAGTCTACGCTGCCAATTTTCCTGCTGTGTTCTAGTCCTTTATCAATCAGGCAGAAAGGTTTCTGATATGCAGCATGAGAGACTCCTGTGTACTACAGAAAGTCTATGGTTATTGAATATGTCAAAATTCTGAGCACCCAAGAAGAAACCAAAGACAGATTTTTACTCCTTAGTCTTCAGGAGCTGAACGTTGACTTGTACCCTGGAATATCAGTTTGATTAATCAAAAGAGGGTAATCAAGTAGCATATGGAGAATATTGAATAAATTTGAATATGACCATCTCATATGAAATACTACGTTGCTCTGATGCAGCTGGCAGCCAATGAATTGAACTTGGAAGCAATTTTCACCTGTCTTGTAGGCAGAGAGGTGGTTCCCAAAGTTTAGCTTGTGCGTGTATCTTGGCATACTAACAACTGAAAACTGTTGGACCCTGTGTGTTATGGGTGATCTTGCTCCCTTCCTTCATTTCAGGGCACAACATGAGCCTATAGTATTTGAGGTAGCAACTTGGATACAAAGTAACCAGTCCACAAAATGGATTACAACAGGTCTTTTGGATTTGATCTCATAAATTTAAGTTATATGCATGGTAAAGTCAGTTTTGTCCCCAAAAGATTACAGACACAGCAGTGTTGTTCCTATTTTTTTTTTGTAAGTTAATATGAAAATGGGTACCTCAGCTATCAAAAGATGATTAGTTAAATGTAGTGCAGAATTCCCAAGTAAAGGAAGACCATTCATGAGTTTCTGTAGAATTATGTTATGGTGATATCACTTACATTTGCTTTGAACTTGCAATATATTCCATGATTAGAAACTGAAGTTTGGGTTTCTTCCTTCTCATGACCTACAGTAGCTCTTCAAACAAAACAAATGAGTTTACCTAAGGATACATTTTAAGTGAATTAAATGCAACAACACTAATGCAAAATTTAATCTCAAGAGGAAGAAGCAAAATGGCATTTTATATAATATACTGATTTGTAGCCCATTAACTAGGACGGAAACATTTCACATGTCCACCCCAAAATTTGTTTTGCAGAGGAGCCAGAAAAAAACCTAATATCAAAGACAAGGATGATTTGAATCTACACATTTGTTATGCTTTGTGCCACCCTCCTTTACTTTGCCAAGTATTTAAATGCACGCTGGAAAACTCTTTTATCTAATTACTGTGTCCTGATGACAAAATGTTGAGGAACATTCTGATTATTAATGATAATGAGAAATAAGAAAATCAGATGAGAGTGTTAATAAATCCTTGTGAGAGAAGGCCCAGACTAAATGTTTATGTTATTGTCATGATTATCAGAGCTAATATATCCTCACATTTCTAATAGCAAGATTAGGCCGAATTCTCAGTGGGTATAAATTACTCGAGTTCTTTTCTTATAAAAGAGCTTTGCTTGATTGACTGGTTGCTTTTGCTTTATCCTAGTGCTTTTGTTTAAAGAATGTTCTATACAATGCTCTTTCCTCCTACAGCATATCTCCCCCCAACGGGACATTTGACTAGTGCATTTGGATGCATATTTTTCTCCAAACCCAAATGATGTTGTAATACCACATTTTACAAATATTTTCAAGTAACAACTAGTTTTAAAGCCTTTTTTTCTATATTACTTTGATTGTCCTTGGCGTAGCCAAACAACAGTGTGGAAAGTCTTATTTTTAAAAAGGTGAACAGAGCACAAAGACCGACCTGGAAACGTTAGCTATTTTACCTGTTGACTTTGCTGTTAAGTCAAACAATAAATCCCCAGAGTTTAGTATGTGGGAGATGATGAAATTTACTTTTTTAAAGCAGCAGGTATGTGAACCACGTACCTACCTGTGAGACACATTGAAGCAAATTCAACTATATGAATTTTATATTGTGTCCTACATTTTTACTGAAACAGCTGATTTTGTTTTTCCTCTTTGGACTCAACACCACTGAGAGCCTTTACAATAACTCTATCATGTTGAGAAGCAAGCTGTCCATTTAACCTCAGATGACAGTTCAGTGACAGTTAAAATGCTTTCATTTCACCTGTGCATCTATTTAGGCTTATAAAGTGGTTTTAGGCACTTCCAACACTATATAAATGAGACACTTAATTATTGAAAAGAAAGGCTTCAAATATCTATCATGAGTTCCCATATGAGGTTAAGAGGTTTTATTCAGAAAAAAAATTTTGTTAATATGGATAGATAAAAAACCCTTGGACGTTTTAATATGCTTGTTATAGATAGTGGCAAACAGGGAGAAATAAAGGGGCAGAGCATGTCTTGTTCGTCTGACAGCATTTTTTGGATGCATATTGCTAGATGTTTAAAAACCCCAGTCCATCCCAGTGGAGATTTGCACTGTTCTTCGAGAGTGGAAGACTGATGTAACATCTGTGACTCCTAGTTGACCATTTGCAGTATCAGTAGAGCGCAATTCACCTGGAAGTCAGCTTGGCTCCTGTGAAAATGTTAAAGCACTGTCCCTGATGTCTGGACATGCTTCTCTACCCCACGAGATAACAGCAGTCAAAAAGAAGCTGTGCACATAGAAGCCTCAGGGGATACTCACAAAAGGGCAAAGAAATTTATCAAATTTGAGAGAAAGTCCGCTGTAGTTTCAAGAAAAGTGAAATCTTGCATGACAAATTGAGTCTGTTTAGAGCGATGTAATTGAACAGGGCTGCTCAAGTGGAACTAAGCCTGCTCAAAGGGCATATCATACAGCAGGAAAGACTGACCTATGAATGCCGTGTTCGAGGTAAACATGCAGGGCTGTGCTTTAGGGCTGAGTGAGTTTGCAATTTTACTGGTTTAATGGCGATGTGATTACAGGTAGAAAATGTGATCTTCAAGGGGAAAAAAAATACAAAAAAAGCCCCTAACCACCACCACCAAAAAGCAGACTTGTATGGGCAGTTTCAGCTGTTTTGAGGACAAGTTTTGAGGATCGTATCATAGTTAAAAGTTGCATAGCCATATACGCCTTTCTTTTAGAAAATAATGAGTCCTGTCATTTATTTCTAGATAGTTTCATCACACTTTTAGTGTTTTTTTTTTTCTAAAATAGCACATGGTAACAGATCTATAAAGAGAAGTTGCACCATTCCATTCAATTCATTGTGCAAGTTTTTTCTCCCAGAATACCAACTGACACAATCTGTCATTTCTCTAGATGCACTTACATAAAGCATGGCAAATATAAGAAAGATTTTGTTTTCTGCGGGGGCAAAGAAAACGCTGGTGAACAGGTCATTGCAGGTAATTGGTAGACGTACGGTGTCTCCACAGTTGAGTGTGTTGACCTTTGATAAAAGCAGCATCAGCTCTTGCACCTTTTATAATAATAATCCTCATATTTTCATTCAGTGAAAATCGGGCATGTATAATTTCACCCTACCCCCCCCCTTTTTTTTTAATGAATTGGTAAAAAAAAATAAATAAGAGGAAATAATGTCATAGGGCATATTAGTTTCTCATGCATCAACAATAGGTTTGTAAATATTTGAATCCACAGCACATGGTTAGGACAACATAGCATCTACAGATTTTCATTAGTTTTGTGGGACAATTTTTTTGAGTGAGAGGGATAATTTTCTAAATTTTATGCTGCTTCCAGACTGCAGAAGAACGATAGATGACAGTAATCACAGTTGTACTTACCGAGTATTTAGCTGCAGGAGGAACATTACACAGTGATTTTTTAAGTCATGTCTTATCTAGTTTGCAATATATAAATAAAATAGACAAGTATCAATAATATGCCAACTTATTTCAAGAAAGTTGTTAAAGCAATCACATAAAAATGTACATCTCTATTTAGAATTACTAAAACATACAGGGAAACAAGTTTTACTTAAATATAGCACAGTGCAAATGGGAACAGATGCTGTCTCTCTCTGAATAGTCAGTCACCTGCATAGTAACCATCAAGCAACAGAATGGTTAAAAAATATTTAAATAATCAACTTAGTGACCTCAGTGCCATAAAATTTTAGAAGCCAGTGTCTCAGAGTTATCATAACTTGAGAGAAAACAGTCAGACAGTGCTCCTTGGTCTACTAGAAGTCTAATATTTTTTTCTTAGCTGTTGTGTGCATTCAGATGTCTTAGGAAGTTTATTTCTATTGTTAATATTCAATGAATACCTAGGCCATGTATTCTAAACTCATTTTCAAGTTGGGATGAACATAGGAAGATCTGAAGGGTTATTGTTAATTTGAGGAGCATGAATTTACATTTTGCTGTCTCTAATTCCCATTTTGTTGTCAGTGATAGAAGCTATAATGAAAAATAAGGAAGTCAGAAAAGCAAAGAATAACTGAAGAAGTGCAGAAATTCTGCAGGGTTTTGTGAGATTTTTGGTCAATAGCCACATAATAAAGTTATCTATCTAGGTAGGAAACATTTGACGAGAGTATTTATTGATTTAGAAAAAAAACCCCAACAATACAAGGTTGTTAAGTTGTTAGTCAGAGTTAAAAAAAAAAAAAAAGATGACCAAACTGACACTTGAATTAATTACACCATCCTAAATGAGAATTCATTCATGGAAATGGGATAGATTTTTGTAACATTTCGCCTTGATAAATTACAATGATAATTTTATTACATAGCAGAAAAAAAACAGTTGCATTTTTGCAAGAGGCTTTGAGCATCAAATAAGCCTTTGAACAAGGTTTTTGAGCATCAAATAAGGGAACAGAAGGAGGGCCAGAGTACAGAGAAGCCACCTCTCCAGTGCCACGTCTGCTCTCAAGAGGGAGCTGAAATTTAAGTTGAATTTGCCACAGTAGTGAAATAGCAGCTCTGTAACCTCTAAGCAATCTGCTGGTCATCAACATTTTTAGCTGATGAGTAGGACTGGTGTGTACTTTGTGTTTAGTAGTTGAAATAGTGGTATAAACCCTTAGAAAGTCATCATTCTTATTCTGCACAGTTTTAAAAGGTCTGTTTGATAACCTTTGCTGGTAATGGGTAGCTACAGATCAGCAGAAGTATGCAGTAGACGTGAATGTTTTGGAAGGTTCAGGAGGCTGTGGAGTGGACCTCCACTCCCCATCAGCACTGGTACTGCAGCCTGGTGGCAAAGCTCTCCTGCATCACTACCGACTCACCCCAATCTTCCACAAGCCTTAGCCTAATGAATGTAAAGCTTAAACATGAAGCAGCTGTCTGTGGTTCCCAAATAAATTAATGGAAATATGTGCTTGGACATTTAATTCATCAGGTTTGATTTTGCAAGCGGGTCAGTTCTTGTTACCTCTGATGAGAGGTGCAGGAGTGAGGAGTGAAGAGAAATATGTCTCACACTCTTTCTTCCCTGAAGGAGGATATGGTCCTAGGAAAGAGGATGTGTATGTTATTTATAGCCCAAGGAAATGAGGTTTATAAATGTTCCCTCCACCCCCTCCCACTCCTGCCTTCATATATCTGCCTAATTTAAACGGGCTTCAGCAGATCAGCAGAAAGGAGCAAAAAAAAAAAAAAAGAAATATTAACAATATTAGGTTCTTACATGGAAACAAGTGTCTGAAAAGAGTAGAGGCAAGAACTTTTAGTAATGCCATGGCTAATTGAAAGGCGGAAGCACGGTCCTGCATAGAAACTCTTGAGAGCTCTTAGAAACTCCCAAATGACTAAAACACAATCTGAGTTTATATTTAGAGTTTATATTTAGAGACAAACCTGCAGCGGTACTATGAATTGTACTGCTTACAGAATTTGTGTCTTAGCATTTTAGGTCCTGTTTTTGTCTCCTGTATTGTCTTCTTGATAATAATAATTTTATACTCCTACAGACTGTATGCTACTCCTCCATTTCCCTCTTTTTCAAGCCTCAGTGTCTTGATGTTTTCTAAAGAAGTACTGAAAATATCCCCTGTTTTCAGCGATCCTCTTTAAAATTACCCATTGGGCTGCTTCACATCCTCTTCTGGTAGAAAGCTCCACTCCAGCCCAGTGTTCCAAGACACGTGCAGGGATTTTTTTGGTTCACTATTCTAGTTTCTCAATCATTTTTACTTCACAAACATTCATTCTGGAATGGCATTGGCAAAGGTAGGTCAGATGCCTCCAGTAAAGGCCAACTTGCTCTTCTAATCCAGTGATTTGGTTGGGGGCGGGGGGGAAGGAAAGAAGTTTTTACTTTAGTCAAAAAAGGAATTGCCTTTAATACAAAAAAATCCTAGAGAGGAAAGTTGATACAGGATGAAAGAAATTGCTGTTTCAGTGTATGAAGTTATTGGCAAGAAATTTGCCGTAAGGTGACCTGTTACTACTATAAGTGGTATAGATTCCATGTGTTTTCATTTTATTCTGTGTATTAAATATATTCTGTGTAATCTGTTCTATAGAAGATATCTGCTATTCTTAAATTCTTCTCAGAGGCATTGATAAAATATGAACGAAAAGAGAAATGTCAGAGGGAAGTCAGAAGGATACCTGTGTACTTAAAACCATGTGCTTTACTTTTCTGTTACATCTGTCCTTTTCTGGGGGGGTGTGGGGGGGAAGTAAGGATTGGTAGGGAACAATGTTGTTCTGTTTTCTGCAGAAAAATGTATAGCAATGTTCATGTAGCAGAGAAGATGACTTTTTGGGTGCTCATTTGGTGTGAGGGTTGCTCCCATATCAGAGGATTCTCTGATATTTTTCTTCCCATTTCCTTCTATAAAGTAAACAATTATTTTTTAGAAAGACCTTCTAGCTTTGCATAAATTTATTTGTTCATGGACATTCGAAAATAATGTATTCTAGAGAATATCTGAAAAGCGAAAACTCACTCATATTTTCAAATGTGTGTCTATATGGTGCCTAAATTGATTTTTTTGTTGTTGATTTTTTTGCACTCTAAATCTAAAGGGTTAGACACCAGGCAGATTATATTCCAATTAACATACCAAGATGATATTTTGAATTTACTACAAAGAAAACCATTTTACTTTACTGCACCAGGGTACTTTATTTGTTCAAGTGAGACACTAGAGGTTTAGCTTTCAAGAAAGTTCGGAACTCAACAACAGGCTCCTCTGAAACAATGCATTCTGAGCAAAAACAAATTAGGTGCCTCAAATAATTTTCTGTTCTGTTTTATTTATAGGTAAAAAAAAAGTAAGCAGAATTTCCTTAAAGCTGACATAAAAGGTAAACAGATTTATGGAGAGGTAAGTTGTGCTGTGTGGTTTTTCACTCCATCAGGTCAGTGCAGCACACTCAATAATATAAAGAAAAACAATAATTAATATTTTTCATTTATCTAATGGGTATTGGCTTTCACTGTTGTTTTTCCTTGCAACGTAGTCTAAGATCCAGAGATTGTAGACATACTTTTTTATAGTTTAATGTAAATCACTCAAAATAGAAATATTTCTTTCCACCATTATTCCAATTTCTAGCCCATAACCAGAATTTCTATTTGACCTTTGCAAATAAATATGAAAGTGTTTCAATAAAAAATGGTAATAACCGTTGGCTCATCCACTGGGGAAAAATGTGACAACTTGTGAGACTGCCCTTTTTTGTGTTACTGGTTGGTGGGACCTTTGCGGTCAGTGACATATTTATTTCTTATGAATTACAAATTAACTATTAACATTGAGTTTTCTGTAAAGAAGTTAAGATACGTAGAAGGTAATAATGCATCACTGCAATGCTGTCGAGCTGTAACAATCACTATCATTATGCCTTCATGTTTAAATAATGAAAGCACTTTGTCCTCTAGAGGTGTAAACTAACCGATGTGATAGATTGCCTCAGCTTTGGCTCAAAGGATCAACATCACTTCAGATTGTTTTATTTCAGAAAAGAAACTATTCTTTTTCATACCACCTCACAAGAAACAACTGTAATCTTTATTACCTAATAAATATAATGTGAATTAATTTTACTTTAGTTATTTGGTGAGTAAAATCCCACAAGCAGATCTTTAGAATTGTATGTGTATGTTTCTTTCACTATATACAGCTCATTTGGGTCTTGATTCTGCAAAGCAGTGCAGCTCCTTTTTGTAGCCCTAAGGATATGCTAAATCAAAGCAGACCCTTCACAGAGAAAAGAAAATTAGCTATTTTTTTTCTTTTAAACAGTAATTGCTTTTACGAACAAAATCTAGTAATCATAAGCCAAAATTTCTCTGTAAAAGAAAGGAAAAAAGAAAATTCAGCAACAAGAATAGCAATGGCTAAATGTTCAAATCAGTTTTTAAATCCATGTGTCTCTGACTGAGGTATATAAGTCATTCTGCTGAATCTCAGTCAGAAAAAAAGCCCCAAGAGCATCTTATTAATCTTCCTAAAGTAAAAGAAAAAAATCCAAAATCATTACTAGGGAAAAATGTCTGATCTTTGTATTCATGGCACATATTTGTTCTGCAGTCTGAAACAAAGATAGGAAAGCTTGATGTTTAAATGAAAATCTGATGGCGTGTATAAAGTCTGAGTCCATTACTCCTTAGACTGTAAATCTCTGGATTGTGGGGGCAGTCCAGAACTGAAGGATTTAGAAGCAACATCATACTACAGACACATAACTTTTATTCATTAGTTACTGACTCAGTAACTCTCAGTGCAACTCAGACTTAAGGCCTGAAGAAATAATTTTCTGTAGTGAGATTCTTTTGTTGTTTTCCTGAGTGAGCTAAAAAGTTTATGAAAAATACAGGGAATATAGTGGTAACTGCAATGTTTATATTATTCCACCAAGAAAAGATCTTCACTGACCTACATCAACATACAATATACCTTGCTTTGGTCATCCAGTGTTCCTTAATATTGACTTTTTGCTTTTCTCCTTCTCTTTTCACTTACACACCTGATTAGTAGGAAAAGCTGTTTGCCCTGAGAAATGTCTACTCGGTTCCCCATAATGGGCAAAAAAATACAGACCCAGCACTTAGATGAACTGAAACCAGAAAACACATTCTCTTGAGTAGTGCGTTTAGTTTGGCTACTGCAATTAAAGCAGGATGTAATAGAGAAGGTCCAAAGAGAGAAAATAATTACAGCTTTGGAAAGGCACATAAGAGGAACCGAAGATGCTCCAGCTGTAATCACTTCCACAGCAACTCTAACAGGCAATTTAATAAGTGGAATCCCGCTACCATCAATAGGCTTCTGCAGAGAAGTGATGTGCTGCCTTAATGTGGAGAGTTATGTCACTGGATTTTGTGTCTATATAACCCAAGGAGGAGAAGAAAAAGTGAACTGGAAAGACTAAAGCAATCCAGTAACAAAAGCATCATAGAAATTTCACATAATTAAAATAAGTTATTTACAATAAATGAGTAACTTTTTTTACTACGTAAATAAAGAAAGATTCTTAAGAAGGCAAGGAATTTATAGCAATAAAAGAATACAGTTTACGAGCACATCTAGCTTAAAATTTAAGAAATCAAGTGTTATATCTGGGAATATAAAAGCCACATTTAACTGTCTAGGAGAAAAAAAATAGTCTTCCACAAAATATTCTCATGTTTGGTGTCACTGCAGTTTTCTCCTTACCTTCCTCATTGACAGCTAAGAAAACACTGGGCTAGGCAAACCTTTCCTGTAGGATATTATGGCAATTCCTTTGTTTCTAGGTCAATGAAAGTAAAAGATATGATAGATTTTGTGCCCTAGCCTACAGCTGATATTCCTGGACCTTCATTGGTGTTAGAAAGATCTCACAGAAACATAGCACTCACAACGTACCTTTTGCAATGCTGGCTCACTGACTCAAAAAGAAGCATCATTTTTTATGCAAAGGCAAAAATATGCTTTACAATAAATCATAGTATTTGGCTGGTTATTGTGCTGCTGTCTAATGTCTATGTAGCTATTCACTGTCAATTAATTTATTACTCCATAAGGAAAATATCAAATTCAGGTTTACATTATATCCCTGAAAATTAACTTTACAGCAAAAATAGCTGTTTTATATTTTATGCATTCTGTTATTATTATACAGCATTCTTTCCTTACCTTGACAAAGGAGATGTTTGCAAAGGTATGCGTTTGAGAAGGGATTCTGCCCTAGAAGTCCCATCAAAAAGACTGACATACCATGAGGGATGTTATGTACACGATAACATGTTAAAAACCATCACTGAGATCTCTGATTAGATACTTCCTTCCTCTGCTTCCTCAATTGTGCGTATGTAGATCCTTGAAATATCTCTTGTATCATACTTTTTTTTGAATACTTTAAATTATGTTTATGATTTTTGGTTGCCTTTTAGGAAGCCATTTCCTCAGCCATTTTCTTGGGAAGATCCCATGCTGGAGCCGAATTGGTAAAGCCACAGTTCAGCTTGGAAATGTATTTAAAAATGTATTTAATGTAAATAATAAATGTATAAATGTAAATGTATTTAATGTCTTTATTAATGACCAGGACAATGGAATGAGGTGCACCAACCGAAAGTTTGCAGTCACTGAGTGACTGATAAGTGCAGGGGCAGTATTGCTCAACAGGGTATGAGACACCTCAACAGGATGAATGGGCTGACCACAACCTCATGAGGTTCGTCAACAGCGAATGCAGCCATGCAGACCAGATGCTGAACAGCTGGAAGGTAGGTTTGAGAGGCAGGAACTGGGGGTCCTGGTGGAGAATGTGTTGAGCCCTATGCCGACTATGTACCTGGCTGTATTTGCAAGAGTGTAGACAGCAGACTGAGAGGAGTAATTATTCATCACTTATGAGACCACATCTGTAATGCTGTGTCTAGTTTGGGGCTCCCCAGTAGAAGGAAACCATGAAAATACTGGAGAGTGCCCTGTGGAGGGCCAAGATGCTCAGGAGGCTGGAGCACATGAGATACAAGAAAAGACCAAGAGAACTTGTCTTATTCGATCTTAAAGAGAGATTTGTTAGGGGACATGGGGAGATTATGGCTCTCTTCAGCCATAAACTTTCATAATACAGTTGGCTGATTGTGCAGTACCAAAGTAGAAATAAAATTTCCTTCATGATTCAGTTAATACTATAAAGCCAATGGTATTAAATACCAAAGTTATGCATCAAATCATAAAATTATCCAGCCATTTTAGAAATTCAGCCATACCATTTGACTCCTTGACCTCCAGCTACAGAGAATTTCACAAATCCACTGAAAGATGTTGGAAGAATTGCTTCATTTTAATTATACGTTTTCTTCATCATTGGGTTTTTAGATTATAATTCAACAAATGTAACACCTACCATTGTCTCCTTCTTGATGCTAAATCACACATTTTTTTCTTCTGCAGTGTTTAACTAAGTGAATATCTTGCCATTGAAATCGATAATCAGAAGATGGAAGTCATGTGAAAAGGTAAAGGGCCACAGTGCAAACAAATGTAGCCCTGAAGCGTTGAATAATATGGACAGTCTTTAGATAAGAGGAGATACGAGTATTAAGGTTATTGCATTTACAGTGGGCTAAAAACATGGACATAGGCAATTAGGAGAAGCAGAAGATAACCAACAGTTTTTTACCCTACCTTATCCTGTGTTTCACTAGACCATATCCTGTGCTGCAGCCTAACTCTGTGATTGCTAAAAGGAATATTTAAGAGAGTTGCAAACTAAAATTAATTTTTTTAAAAAAATCATTATCCCTAGGTGTTCATCCTTTTCCCCTTATTTTCAAGCTAAACAATTTACTTTGTGAAACAAAATAAAGAGCCACGAACACCCTTTCTCTTGGTTTTTATGGTTCTTGCAAAATGGAGTCTGCTGAAAGTTTATCAATCTGAACACATCAGAACTGAGTCATTAAAACTTTGAAAAATCTGTGTGTCCATTGGAATTTCCCTTCCCCTATTTAGCATACATTAGGAATCAAACAAGAGTGTTAATATCATAAATTTTTCCCATTAATCATTCCATTTGCAGTGGGTATTGATTTTTTTACTCTTTACAGTTCTAAATTACAAAAGCACTAAGTAGTCTGGTGGGGAATGGGATCACCATATAATCAAAGAACAACCCTGCATCCGTCACCATGTCTTTATTCTAACAAGGATGGATATAAGGTGTATATATATAAGATACATATGACTTTAACAAGGCAGATATTAGGTATATCTGCAAGGAGAGACATAAAATAAAGAGATATGGTATAAAAGATAGATGAGCTGTCTATGCAGAGGACAGATGGATTAATCCATAGCTGTGCAATACACAGCTAGAGATTTTAGGTTGCCTTGGGAACATGAATGTTAAATATGATTTTAGTGTTTCCATTTAAAACAGTAAAAGTGAATTTTATTTTTCTATTTTAGTTGTATCTGAGAAGTGGTATTATTGCACTGGATTTTTGCTTATTTTTATTTTGTTTTTATCAAGCAGCGTGAGTAACAAGATAGCCTTTCAATTTCTTATACACCTCTAGAGAAGTTTATGTGTCACTACTGGTTCATATTGTTCATTTTACTGTAATTGGAAATGAATTAAAGTTTAATCCTTTCTTTTCAATACAGCCAAAACCAATAGCAGAGTCCTCAGAGGAAAGCTCTTTGGAAAACAATTTGCAATTAAACAGAAATGGAAACAGGGAAGGTGATTAAAATGAGAAATAACAACAATAAAGCGTAATGACTCTAAAGAGATGAGACCGAAGAACCTCTGTGCAAGAAAAAATATATTGTAATGATGACATCTGGTTTTGGGGACTTGTTTTTGTTTATTTATCTATTTCTTAATAAAAAGAGAGGACCTTCAGTCACTGTAAAGCTTCTTTGACTTCAGTACCAGCTAATATATAATAACTGGTCGTACATAGGAGTTAGCATTAATACAATCAAGAAACTCCCCAGATAAAGCATATTTTCTGGCGATGTGGGAGGAATGTTACAAGAAATTTTATCATTCTGACATTCAAGTTCATTTCCAGGCAGCATTTTTTTTCAGAGCTTGACAAGTTTCGTTCAGGAGGAAATGTACTCTTGTGGTATAAAAGATCTGCTTTGAGATCTGGGTGAGTTTCTGTTTGTGTTTGCAAGTTTGCCAATATTAGAACACAGCTCGCCAAGCCATGTTTCTCTGAAGTTAGATGGAAAGCCAAGAACTATCTGTCCTTTCAGGTTGTGTTGTGCAAGCCTGATGATGAGGAGGAATATTGAAAGGAACCCCCGAAAGCTCGACATATTTGAATGCAGGATGCAGAAGCATTCAAGTGGGAGTTCTCACCAAGAAGCTGCGGTGAATGTGAAAGAAGTAAGTTTTCATGCAGAGAGCAGTAAATGCTCCTTTCTTTCAAGATCCTTACTCGACTCTTGCTAATATAACAGTAACAACAAACATGTTTGACAAGACTTTTTAAATGCTTGGAGCTATGAGATTGATGCATGCACTGTGGGTTGAAATGTGGCACTGGGATCATTTGGTCAGGTTTTGTTGCTAATAGAAATCGTAAAAAGCAGAAGCTTACTTAAAAGTAAATTCAGAAAACACAGGGAACATCTTGGGGAGTAATGTGTCAATATTAGAGTGTCAACAGAAAGTCCTTCTTGCACACTTTGGAGCCATTGTTGAGAGCTCTGCACAATCATTGGCCCAAGTATGCAAAGAAAGAAAAAGAGGACAGTGGAACAGAAATGCCATGTTTTTTTCTGCATGTGGTGGTCTCCGAATACTCTTTATCTACAGCGGAAATGCATATTAAGTAATGAGGTCCACAAAAGCATTAATGAGATGTATCTATCCTATGGAACTGAAGACATCTAATAACAAAAGCTTAGCCTCCTTCTCATTATTATTCCAATTAAGCCCCTGAACGTTTTACCAATGTGGTCGACCTATGGAGCTACAATGTCAGCTAGGCTTGGTACATAATGCCTCTGTTAGTTGGGATACTCAGTTAATTGAACATCCTAGCCTGCTGGTAAAGGAAAACTAAATAGGAACCTGTGCCTGCTAGTTTTTGTTGTGGTATAGATATGTCATAAATTTGCTATGTGATATTGCATCCTCATAGATAAAATTACAAGAAACACCTTGAAGAGAATAAGCCAATACAGCAAATCTAGATGCTTGTCTGTAGGAAGTCATATCCCATGAAAATTAGTCAGAATGCATAAAGTGCTTTGAGCACATGGTTGACAGGACACAAGTTTCTGCAAAGTTGTTTTCCATGAGATTTTGACAGGGACTGACAGAATCCTTCACTATCATAAAGTCAGGTGGAAACAGGCAGAGAAATTTGTCCCAAAGAACATGAACAAAAATAGATGAGTTGCAGCTAGTGGCAGCAAATTTTTGCATCACTGTGTTGAGACTTTGAGAAGCCACCAGTTAATTGACAGAGCCTAATGTCTGAATATGAAAATACCTGATTTGATCCTTCTTCAGTCTCTCTGAGGTCCGCTTACTTCACAGTGAATATATGTGGTTGTAAATAACAGCAAAATTTGCACCAACACTCATGTATCTACACAACATTATTTCACAGCATGCCATGACTTTCACAGAGTCTTTATTCTTCAGTTATGTTCTGAAATTAAAATATTTAATCTTCTTTTGAAAGTGTTTTTAATTACATTCTAGAAAGAATTCTGTGAGGTCTTGCATTCGTACAGTTATTATTACAGTAGAACTAGAAGGTTGGGTTAAAATCTTCACCATTTAGGTGAGGATAGTTGATACTTTAAAAATTGTTTTGCTGAGAACCACTTTGGTTTACAAATGTTACCCAGAGTGCCTCTTTTATGACATAGCATATGTATATTTAAATATACACATATTAATAAACATAATGAGCCTGTGTTAGGTTTCTTCTCCCTCAATTTATCCAAGACATTGAAAAGCAAGAAGAAGGGGAGTGAAAAAACCCTGTTGTAGCTGATCATGCAATGAAAACTGTTAAGTTTGACACTGTTGCTGACCTACATCAGCCAGTCCAGGAAACGGTGCTTGCCTAGTGCTCAAGGAGGAATATAAATCTTTCAGAGTACACAATAAACATTTCACAATATCACCAGCATGTAGGATATGTTACTGCAATCTTTGCAGACATGACTGAATTCAGAACTTTATGGTTTTTGTCTACAGCACATCTATTGAGTTTTGTAAATTATACTTGGATTTCAATCTGTTCAGTAGAGAATCATGTGGCTGTTGTTCTAGAAGCCTTCTGAGTACAAATCAAATCCATTTGATGCATACGTTTTTTATAACATTCATAAAAATCAGACAAATAAGCAGAAGTTCCAGAATTTCTTGGTTTGGTAACAACCTGCACACCTACAATACGTGAATATACTTTTTATAAAGTAGAACAGTTTAAAACAAAAGCACTGGAGAGCCTATTCAGAATAAGCAGAATATCCCCTTAGAAGATGAAAATCTTTGAATTTCTTTAGCAGATGAAAGATTAAAAACACAGGTCTCCTACACCTGGGGAAAATCCCATTCCTCTTACCCTGTAGGAACTGGCAGTGATGAATTCTTTTCTGGTAGATTTCCTGTTTGCAGTCTCTCTTTCTAGTGTTTATTTTTCACTGAAATTCAGTGAATCTTGTATAAGATAACAGTGCGTGGGAGGGAAGGGGCTGATGGACAGACTTACTTTGCTGAATGAATTGCAGTAACAGCCCTAGGCAGAAGTACTCCATAGTGATTCAAAGTGCTAAACAAGAGCTCTAGTTTTAAAATATTTTTTCCATAGTAAATGATTTTCATCTCTTTTCCTTTGTTTGCCTCATCTTTCTCCTCCACATCTATATTTTCAAACTTTTGGAAGGAAAACACCACATCCATGTATTTGTGGATTTGTGTTTTCTGATTTTTACCAAGAATCCCATTCTGCATAACAAGATTTATGTTGTTAGAATGCCAAAAAAAAATTGTACCAAGCGGCTTTCTGTGCATGTTCTTTTAGCTCTCCTGGTATCAAGCACTACCATTTGTTTTCTAGAATTTCAACCCAATTGTAGAAATGTCCCTCAGGGCCTAGCAAAAAATATGATTATTTTTATGCTGTTTGCAATGTTTCAAGTCACTTTTAGGGTAAAAAATTGCAAACAAGGAAAACACAGTGTTTAAACACCCATTTTTTTAAAGTTTTGAAAATAGCCTAACAAGAAATAAAATCTTAATGTTCGCTTTTTAACCTTGGCTTGGGGAGATGTAGCGGGGCAGGTGTGCTGCCAAAAATTTCCATTGTTTCTTCTCAATTTGCATTTTATAGGATACCATACCTGTACCTATAAAGTTTTATTTTAAAAAATAAATGTTATGTTTACGCCAGTCACAGAATATCAAAAGGGAGATTTGCCTTTAGGGGTTCACCTGTAGGACACTCAATACTTTGTCCACAGCACAGGTTCAGCTGTTGAAGTCTTTCAAACTTACGGCAAAACTCACTTTATGAGAATGTCAGCAGACAACATGTGCCCCATTTGCCAAAATCTATGTGCGTTTAAAAGCGTTTCATTTATAGTTCCCCTCTCTTCTTATTCTAGGGACTTAGAAGTCAGCAGGTAATATGTTTATATCTTTTTCAAGTTGTTCAAGCTCAGGTAAGATGTTGCTAGCTTTAAAAATATATACTCTTAGGGTCCCTTCTTCATAAACTTCTAAGATGTTCTAGTATTTGCGTACAAATTTTCTGGTTCTGTTGGTTTTATTTATCTAAATAGCAACAAAACAGAAGGAGTGACTAGATAACTCGGGGAAAAATAATGAAGACAAAATGGACAGAAAGAGAAGATACTCATCGATAGATTGGGGTTTTTTCTTTCATTCTTCCTGAAATTACTCATCCATGCTCAATTACGGGGTCACACATTAATGGGAAATATTACATAAATACGTCTGTCATATGCCTTATCTTTCTAATACTAGAAATGAACAACTGCGAGACTGGAACAAAATATTCTGTTGCCAGTGAAGAACAATATAGCAAAAGCAAAAATCAAAATATTTTCTCAGTTTAATCCTACCTAAGGAAAGAGTAATCAGAACTTTTCTGTGAGCAAGTTGCACTTCTGTACTCTCACTATAGCTTTTGATGTTACATGAGGTCCTTTGTTGAGGAAGCATCTTTCCATCTTTTACAGGAAGGCCAAATACTTACATGTCTAATAACTATTTTAATCATTATCCATTCACTTGAAGAAATTTAATTTCAGGAGAAAAGACCAGATTATTCCTTTATATCCAGAAATAGAAGAGAGAAAAACCTGCACTAATGAGATTCCTGACGACACTTGCAGTATTGATTGCTAAACATCAGCCAACTTGAGGGCACGCTGCTGGACTCTTCAACCGAGACAGCTTGCTGTAAAAGATTAAAATATGGCTGTAAGGCTCTTGAAATTTGGAAAATTCAAAGCAGAATCTATACTGTTTGAAGTGGGAAAGAGGGCTAAGAAAAACTGTCACTTGCCAAGCTCAGCTGCTGCTGCTGAACAGACAAAGCCTTCGTCTGGCAGATCCACACAGGGAAACATCAGTCTTAGATCAGGCATCGGTCCACCCTTTGCCCTGCACCAAAACTTAAAATAGGCTTTTTATTTTTTACTGAGAAAGAATCTGCACACAAGCATAAACTCTCTTGTTTCAGGCACAACAGATAATGCAATGCTGCTAGTCTTAGAGGAATATACAGCCTTTTGTTCCTGTTTTAACATACCGCTCTGGTTTTGAACAAAAACTATTTCTTTAATATTTGGGATATTAACCTAGGTATAGTTATTTTTCACAAATAATTTAATAATTAAAAAATGCTAGCATAAATGCTACGATAACATTTTTCTTTGGTATCTCATTTTACCATTATTGTTTGAAGTTTGAAAACTTTGCTTAATTAAATAGTTTCTTTTAAAGTTTTATGAGAAGTATCAAATCCTGTGATACCATTGACATTGCAAGGTCTTTTCTTGTAATTTGTTTTGCAATCAAATAGAGGTATTACTACAGAGACATTTCATAATTTTCTGTGAAAACTAATAAGTAATCTGTTATCTGCGCTTCACTAATGACATTTAATAAAAGCCTATAGTTTTATTTACCTGACTACAACCAGCATAAGGAGAAGTTATGTTTTCTGTTCCCTGTACCAGTGTGGGTAGCTTGACAGGATGTGGAAGGTAAAACAGGTACCATCTCTAACACATCCTCGGTAGAGAACATGGTTCACAAACACGAGAAATGGAATAATTAATCCTAAAGTTAACATAAAGTGAAGCTTAAAGGTCAGCTGAGCTGATAGGAGTGTTTTGCAGCATAACAATTTCTGAAATTGTATTGAACTTCCGCAGGTTATACACTGCTGGAAATGCCAAGCATCTGCTTGCCGTTGAGCTTCAGCTTTAGTTTTTGAAGTTACACAGATTAAGATCAGTCATGCATGGAAACGAAGAGTAAAGTATTATTTCGCGAGGGGAAAAACCTGAATTTTTAAGTTCTCCCTGTTGCAAAAGACTTAATCATTTATGCCACTGCTAATAGTAAATTAAGTCTTTAAATGTCAGACCTTTGTTCTGCATCTTTCTCAGATCAGAACCGAGGAAAACCTCTTGTTACTTGTAGTATGGCATTCACACACTAGGAAGGGAGTCAACAAGCACAGTTTTCCTTGCTGCTGATATGGAAGAGATGCAAGGCAGTGCCCTTGCAAGCCTCATTCCTCAAGGGTGAATGCTGCATCCCACCCCACTTGATTTCAGAGATTTCATAGTTTCCTCCAAACAACTATCCAAAACTGATTTGACCTCAACATTTAAAACACTGGCACCGGAAAAGTAATTTGTCCAGGCTAGAAAATCAGTATCTTAACTAGACAAAATAGAAATGCTTGAAAATCTGGAAACGAACAGCCTTATTGTTTTCACTGATGTCAATATAGTACAATTTATCAGCAATAAATTCCCTAGTAACAACAAAAAAAAATGTCATTTAAAAAAACTTATATTATAAAATATTAATGCCTCAAAATTATAAGATGTGAAACTAAACACAAAAATCAGGCAGAAGGAAACATTAATTTTAAATATGCACTGTATGTAACAGTAGCTTAAAGTATTACAGTAAGTCATTTTTTCCTGATATGAGAGAATATTCTCTAAACAGCAGAACTTCATGAGGAAATACGACAGTTTTGACAGAATGCATTGTGGAAATGCAGGTAGTAATTTTGATAAAAATACACAGCATTCTAGGTTTATTCTTATCAAGTAAAAATATGTGAAATGTTTTATTCAAAATTATGACTTTGTTTATATAATTCATTTCCTGTTAAGTAAGCAAAGCAAACCCAGGAATTGAATATTTTGATTTTATCAAATTAGAATGTCATTTCTTTAGAATGTTTTTTAATTTGTGTTTTTCTTTGGACTAAAACTATTTATTGATACATAAGAATTACATCATTTAAATCCCAATTTTCAACCCGTTCAACAGAGTGCCAAGGCTGAAGCCAAAAATTTCATACTTGAATGACTTAATGGCTTAACATGCAGTGCTCAGTAACCCCACCATTAAAAACACTGCTTACACTGAGGAAGAAAATAAAACATTAGGTAGCTCAGTTCATCCCTTTCATTTGATTCAAAACACTTTTTACGTGAATTTGTCAAACACTAATCTTTTACTCACTCTTTGGGGCAGCAACTCTTCTGTTAGTGAGACAGAGAGCTTATTTTGGGATTTCTGCAGCCTAATGCAGTTCAAATAAAAATCTAGTAGAATAATCATGGAATTTAATTGTATTCATCAAGTTAATGAGTTAGTGTTCTATTAAACCTAATCAGTTCACCCTTCCTTCCCGCAATCAGGTTTATCAGTGTGGTCTTCCTCCCACCACAGAGAACTTTATCCTAATTAATCAGACCACTTCAACTTTTCCTCACTCCATTTAAACCTTCGCCAAATGCCGCCTATGCTCTTTCAAAGATTTATTGCCACAAATAGATGCATTACTTTAGGTCATTACTGTTGAACTTGAACCTATTTTCATGTTAATACATTTACTTAAGCACAGGAACATGGTGATTCAGCTTCCTTAATGTTGTAGGTTGGTTACGGTTTATGGCTGCAATGTGTGTATTTTTGGGAACGCTCACTGCATTTGCATAGTACGGTTTAAACAGGACTCATTTCTCCTGCAGAGGTGACAACACTTCTAAGCGTTACTTTCTCATTCCTTATAATGTGCTTTACCAAAGCTTCCATGGCAGCCGTAGTTAAGATTCACATTTTTGTGCCTGTCATTTTTCAGCACGATGACTTTGGTTTTCAGCACACAACTAGGTATAAAGGGACATTCTTGCAAGTTAAAACCCCACTGGCCCCACACTACCCGATAGTTTTATTAGAAGTCACATTCATTGTACTGAGTTTTGTACCAGTGTGAAATGTCACATGTATCATTATACAGCATCACACTGACAATAGAAATTAGGATAATCTGAGGAACAATCTGTAACTGCAACTAAAGCCCTGTATCTCTCTGATGTTTCCCTCAATATGGCCCAAAAGTGCAGGTGAACTTTCTGAAGTTACAACCAACAGAGCGGTGTAGCTCTATTACTGCAATGGCTACAGATGTTGTTCAGCCACGTTCTGAAAGTGTAAGATACAAATCAGAAAGTCATTAATGGGATTTCATAAAACCTTTACTGCATTCAGTGACAGCCTTCTGGGGAGCAGCAAGTATCACGTTAATACACACGCAATGACAAGGAGCAGAAGTGAGGTGCTCCCAGCTAACATACCTTTTGAGAAGGATGACTTTTTTAAGAGTTGAAGAATACGTCATCAAGCATGAACATTAAAGTGATTATAAACTGTAAATTGGTACAATCATTACTCTGTCTTCACAGAACTAATTGATACTAATATTGTAGCACTATGACTCATCTGACCACGTTTCAGTAATAGCAGCCATATCTAGAGGGTATTTTTTATTTGTTTGGGTTGGTGTTTTTTTTTAGTGGAGAAATGGGCTTTAAAAATCTATTCAGGGTCTACATACGATGTTTAGAAAAATGTAACCTTCTGCGTATCTATTAGCTGTCATTTCTAGGAGTATCACAATTGCTCCCTGGAGACATAAAAATATTTGTCCTTTCATGGTATGGTTATGATGCAGATGTCCCTCTGTGCACTAGACAAACATACTGCTTAAGGGATCAACAAGCGCTCATGGAAACTGGCTGAGTGTCTGTGAACCTGATCTACAGACAGTAAGGAGATGCAGCATGAGACCCTCAAATTCTTCAGTCAGCAGTCACGCACCCCACCTTGGCAGAAGACTGGCTGTTAATCTTCTACCTTGAAGACCTAGACTTCTTATACCTGTACGTAAATAATCACGCAAGTGTTCTTTACCCAGGTATAAAGCTCTTGGTGCCTCTGTTTCCCACATGCACAGTGTCTTGAGCTAGCTTGTAAGGGTGCTTGTTCTGGGAATCTCTTTCCATCAGGCTCATTGCAGAGCCCAATGCCCACCGATACGGCCCTGCTGAGGCTGAAGTTTTGCGGAGTTTTCTACCTCTCATTTCTTATGTAAGGTACAGGCAGGATTTCCAACTTTATCCTCTGGCTTATAGTTTCTTTCAGTTCTCTTCTCAATATGGTGTCATCTTGATTTATTTTCCACTTCTCTAATTTTTATATCCTTTGCAAAATAGGTATATGTGCCCACGCAGACTCATGTGGTATCAGCAGTGCATGGCCTTTCATGCAGTGTAATTTTCTGTGATAATTTGCAGGGTGTGTATAGAGGAAGATTTAGTGACTGTCAAACACTGCACATATAACAGCGCTTATCTGAAATAAAGATGTTATTTGTGCAATTTTGGTGGAAACATAATACATCATAAAAACAACAACAACAATAACTCAGGTGCGTTACAATAATAATGTCATTAAAAAACCTCATACTTCATAATGAAAATAAAACGAAGGAAAATTAATGTCAATGCTATCAATAGGCTGTTTCTTGACCTGTTATTGTGCAGACACCTGACTTTTCCCTGACTGTTCCACTGCACAGGAAAACTACAAGTTTTATTTCCAAGCTGGCTTGTACATCATCTTCATTTTGTAAGCAGCAATATAAAGTTCCAAAGAAATATTGTTCTAATTGTGAGCATTTAATAATATAGCCTCAATATTTGACATTATTTACAGGAAACCGTATTGTATGCCGTATTCAGCCATGCATGTTTTTATGGATGGCTTCAGAATAGAAAAAATAAGGTAAAATTAAATTGTAATTATGTCTTGCCATATGTCCCTTCTTTAAGGATGAAGAGTTTCTTACTACATTTTAAATTCCAAATGAACTACCCTTTGCTAATACATCAACAACATCTTGAAGAAAATATCCTTAAATTCAGGTAGGTCACTTCTGTCTTGGACATCCATTAATAATTACCTTGATAAGACAGTCATGATTAATGGACTTCAGGTGTTCAAACAGGACAAAGTGAAAACATTTGAGGCATGCCTGAATTTCTCAGAGGGAGAGGAGATGTTGCTCTGAAACGGAATTTTATAAGGTTAAAGTTACAGTGAAGAGCACATCTGTAAAACCTGGGACAGACTTCTGCCTTTTCAGCAGTCTCCACACCACATAGACGTGCCTGATTTTGACTGTTTCAGCTTCAGATTGTTCTATTTCTGGAAGAGAAAGATTTCTTGAAAGCTTTGATAGCAGTACGGCCAGTATCCTTTGAAACTCAGCAGTCAAATTAACTGCTTTATAGCAGAATAGTAAGACAAGAGAAGGAATATAATTTTGTGAAATGCAGCACCAGTGATTTTTGGACAACATGAGTTAATTACCTGTTCAGAGGAGAAAAAAGAGAGAAGAAATAAAAGTAAGTCACATTTTTTCCATTTCTGTATACAGCCTACCACAACAAAGGGAAACTTTGCTCTTTGGGTCTAATGGTTTAAACTGCCTCATCGTGTACAGGTAGTCTCCGGAGCAAAAGATGAATAAGGTTTTGCAATGTGATGGTTATGGTGGTATAAAACATTATTGCGTGTTATTTTCATTTTGCGTCTACTTCAGGTCAGCCTGATATTCCCCAGCTGGAAAATAATGACCTCCCACTGTTTCCCCATTAAGAGCAAAGCTATCTTGAGTTACTATCCAACATAAATGAACATTTATTGATTGCATGAAAAGCATATAGGAACGTATTTTACTCTTCTGGATAGCTTCTTTCCGTGAGACTTTCCTCCTCCTTAAAAGCAGAAAGACTGGAGATTGCCCTACTGTGTCCTTGAAAGTGTTGCCCTTGTGCCTTCCTGTCTGTCTTGGCTTCCTGCTTCAGCCTCCCCAGCTTCTGTGGAGCTCTTCTCATGCTGGTGCCTGGGGCACCTGTGTTGCATGCTGACACACACAGCATCTAGCCAGCCTTGCTCCCTAAAATCTCTTTTTTTTTTTTTTTTCTGGTATTGGAACCAAATACTACAGCCATCCTCTCCTACAGCCCACCTACCCTTTCCCTTGTCAGTTAAGAATCCTCCCCGCATCGTTATTGATATTTTAAACTTGTTTTCTATGTACTTGAAATGTGGTATTGCAGAAATATCCATCCTGGGAAAGACAAATTCCAGGTTTTTGTTGTGTGTGACACAGGCATGAGGGTGAAATGTTAACATTTGCCCTCTTTGCCGTACAGTAGATAATAAGATGTCTAGTTATTTTTTTTCTTTACTTTTGTATAGGAATATGTTTGCTTTTCAGTGGCTAACATTCGCCTAATGTGTTATGGCATGAAACACAATAAATTGCATGTTTTTCATAGCATTGATAGCATTTCATAACATTGCATAGCAGAGTACACTCAGTCAGGTAAAACCGGGATTACTGGGGTCATCTGCAAATGCTCCCCCACTGTGCTTAGTTAGAAATACATGTGCTGAAGTGAAGCGTAGGAGAAGCCCTTTTTTTACCAGAATATCCACTTCTGATGTCAGATAGTAAAAGTGATGTTGATCATAAAGATTCATTAAGGAGGACTTCCACTGCCAAATATTAGGGTTCAATCTTTCCTGTAGGTATAAATTGCTTATAGAATCAGTAAGAAATGATAAATATTTTCTTATTATGGTTTACAGGGTACTTCAGAATCTTCCCAACGTACCTAAAATGCAATATGGGAGCAGCATTGGAAAGATTGCTGTGAACTTATTTTATGCAAAGGGTTGTAAGTGTATTTGAATTTATTCCAAACGGAAAATTGGTAGGACTTTTTCAGTATTGCTATTAACTTGGAAGATTTGTTTTTCCTTCATCAGAAGGAACAAGCCAAAAGCTGTTGAGCAACAAACAGATGAAGTGAGTTACTCAAGAGCCTGGCTGAAATCATGAAATGATCTACTACAAAACTAAATGTTTCCTGTAAAACATTGTGTTTCATGAGTTTATTGCATGTCATTGTCAGGAGAGCAGCAGCCCCAGCTGACCAGTAGGAGAGAAGTTTATTGAGAGAAGTCCCTGGAGAAGAGAGGTTAAGGGGTAAGCAACTTTCTGTTTGAACAGAAACTACAGATTGAACCTAGTTCAACATTGTACTGCTCAAATTTATTTCACCAAAATGACACCTAGTGAAAAGTGATGCAGCAAGCCTCTTTTGTCATGTTCTGTAGCTAAACTGAAGATATTGACATGCATATTTAATAGAAAAATACTGAGTATTGAGAAAATCAATATTTCTATAATGAATTTGGTGCCTCTGTGTTTGAAGAAACTTGCCCAGAGATATTCTGAGGAGTAATAATTCTGATCTATAATGAAATTGACAAAATAGCAACTTATTTCAATTTTATTACTGAAATGATCAAATGAACAAATTACAAGTAAACATTTGTTTTGAATTTAAGTGTCATCAGTGCAAATACTGAAAGGAACCACCTCTGTATTTGTTCTAAATCCAGGTTCTTAACAGAAGTCAACTGACTGAATCCATTGACCATGTATCAGGCTTGTATTGGCTTGAATGTTCCTTGTAGATTTTGAACTCCTTGATTTTACCAGGTCTTGGTATTTCCTGCTGTAAAATACAGATAAGACATAACCAATGACAGTTTAGTACAAAAAAAAAAAAAAAAGCCTTAAAATAATATTATTTGGTGAATTTGGAATAATTCTAGTGCTTTCCAGTGAGACAGCCTGTTCTTTGAGTCCACTGCAGTACATCCAAACAAACCCTAATTTTTGACTTTAAGGTTTGAAAGTGACTTCCCTATCAGATGAGCAACTTGTGTCCTAGATCTGTCACATTAATTCTTTCGTAGCTAGATTCACTTTCTCCTGGAGCCTTTTTCTAGACCTTCCTTTTAGTTACATATAATTGTTTATTCATTTGCACAGATTCATGCTCTATGATAAATGATTCCTGTATATTTGGATTTTGTGATTCACATTTATACTTAGCAGAACTTCTCTTTCCAATGGAAGAAGCATAGAGAGATGTAAAAATTAGATAGCTCAAAGCCTCCACAGATTTCTTATGTTTAATTTTTCCAAGCTGTTTTATTAACTCATTGGGAAAAAAAAAAAAAAAAAGGAAATATTCATGTTGTATAGAAAACTCCAGATCAAATAAGAAAAATTGATAGAAAAGCAAATTAAATCCCATTTCAATACAGGAGATTGTAACACATTAAAATAAAATGGATAACACCATATTTCAGAACACTGTGTAAAAGAGAGCATTAAGAATCTACAGATGGCAATAAATCTTTAATCTGTAGCAATATAAGCAAACAGCATGAACTCAGTTTTAAATTTTCATTGCCAGTCCCAAGGGATTGGTTTGTGACGTTTAGTTTCCTGCTCATTTCAACTTCTTCATAGGAATTTACAGAGCCATAGAGAAATTAGCTGTGAAAGTGTAACAGGATTTAAAAAACCCCAACACCCACTCCAGCCAACCCCCAAAGTAGATAGAAAAACTCTAAGCAAATGAGACCTCCCAAAATTCATGCTGCTTCAAACAGATGTGTGACAATTTCATTGTAAGCAAGTGTGTCTTCTTAATAATGTCTGTCAGGTTATCTATGCCCTTAAAATTAGTATGTTCACAGTACTTCAAAGACTGATGCTAATCACCTTAAACCATCTCTTTATTAGTACAAAAATACAAAAACGTAGTTTGTGGTTTCACCTTCCTGGAAATTCATGTAATGCAATCCCTTGCAATAAGTGATATCCAAAGAATATTCTACTTCTCCCAACATGAAGTTCAGTTGACTTAGTAGAAATCCACAATCTACAAAGGAAAAGCATATCAAATGTTCTTTGCAGCCATTAATACCCGATTAAACGGTGGCACTGAAATACTGTGTCAAATTGTTTCCCCTTTAAAAACTTTGAAAAGGCTCCATGAAGAATGCACTCTTGTATGGAAATCTATGCGAAACATTCTTAAAGAGAAAATGAAAGGATAAATGAAGGCTCAGCGATGCCCTATGATGATCCTTCTGTGGGCTAAAAAATGCATGTTTCTTATCATCTTATACGCTCCCATTACCAAGTTTCTCAGCTCATATTCATCACGATGTGCATATATATATGTATTATTGACCATTTCTAGTCCATCTCTTTCTCTACTAAAATAGCAAAAAAATATTGTCATTCAGTTTCATGGTATTAATCATCTATAAGGTGCACTGGCCCATTAAAGCTAGTCCTCAAAAGATGAAAGGAATATCTTATTTTGGTGCAGTGAGGAAATGTTAACAAAAAGAGAAAGAGACGAGGAAGATGTGATGATATGGTTTTTGTCTGGGGGGAAATGATCTTGTGATATGAAAGCTGAAGAAAAAGTAGACGTTTCCTGAGTAGAAATTTAACTTGTAGATTAGGGAGTATAGTTGCACATTAAACTCACTAATCAGAGAACAGTCAGTAGAAATTAGCATGATACCGCTCACATCAGCATTATATAAAAAAATCATATTTTAAGATTAAATGAATGTTGATTAAAAAGTGAGAAACTGATTGCAGTGAAAATGTGAAAATAGAAGTCCCTTCTCCATCCATGGAACATAAGCACCACAAAAATTAATTATTAAAAAAATTTAAACTACTGAACTATTTAATATGCCAGACATGGTATGCAGCTTCTCACTCAGACCAAAAGAGTTTGGCTTGCTTTATCAGATCAGTTTTTGCTTTTCTTGTATAATCACCAAGAACAACACTGATGGCACTGAGGGATGTATACCGACTTTTTTCAGGATGTTGAGGCCACTTACTCATGGCAAACTGGAACACAAAGCTCGAGGATAAATGCAAACTATCAAACACTAGCTCTTTCCTTCCCATAGGGGAAAATGTGAACAGTTCATTTAAATAGTACAGCTATTACACTGCGTCTAATTTATTAATCATAACTGAGGCGCAATATGATGCATTATTTAAGCCTTTTTTATATTTCTACTTCTACAGTTATTTCAGCGAGATTCATAACTGTTGGCATGTGGAGCAGTCATTATTCTAATTAGGAAGGAAAATACTGATAGTTTAGTTCTTGCTCTAATAATCAATATTTAATTAAAAATATGTCAAACCCCAAATTTCTGTAATTAAATTTTGTGTGGGTGAGATGGCAATACCAATCCTTATTGATATCACTATATATACTAAAATATCAAGACACGTAACCGGAAACATACAAATAAGGCTGTCACAATGCATTCAGACAGTTTCCCTTTTAACATGTCCTCAGTTTCAAAGAAGTCTAAATAATGATTTTAATTTTTAAGGCTCTAGATTTCTCCCTTAACCTAATTTCTTACCAGCTGTATTAAAAAAAAAAAAAGTTTCCCCAAAATATTACTGTGCAAAGATCTTTCATTATGAGATGTCAAGCACATTCAGCTCCTTCAGTGCCTGTGCTGCATGAAATTTGGAGCAGGGTTCATCTTCGTTTACATTCCTCGGTTGGGGAGTTTCTAATAGCTGGTACGTAAACGTAATCTGTAATATTTAGTACAGGAGGAGAACAAAGTTCCTGAAGGAACTTGGGAAAATCTTCTGCAATTGTCTCATCTGTGTTGAAACGTTTTTTCAAAATTTCCCCTGGAAACCATTACTGTAGAGCAAAAAATGAAAGTTGGGCAATCTATAACTCTTGAATATATCTGAGGTACTAAGCAATTCCAGCAATATTCACAGAATCACAGACTGGCTGGGGTTGGCAGGGACCCCTGGAGATCCCCCAGTCCCACCCCCGGCCAGAGCAGGGTCACCCAGAGCAGGGGGCACAGGAACGCCTCCAGGCGGGTTTGGGATGTCTCCAGAGACGGAGACTCCCCCACCTCCCTGGGCAGCCTGGGCCAGGGCTCTGCCACCCTCAAGGGAAAGAAGTTCCTCCTCAGGTTTAGGGGGAACTTCCCATGGTCAAGTTTGTGCCCGTTACCCCTTGTCCTGTCCCTGGGCACCGCTGAGAAGAGCCTGGCCCCGTCCTCCTGACACCCGCTGTCAGTATTCATAGGCATTGATAAGGTCCCCCCCCTCAGTCGTCTTTTTTCCAGACTAAAGAGACCCAAATCCCTCAGTATGGAAACTGGAAAAAAATATCAGTTGCTTTGGTACCAGTTAAAGCTTTAGCTTGGCTGTCTCAGAATCTGTATGTGGACTGGTCTCAGACGATGAGTTACTCGTTATCCCCCACTGTGCTCAGGTGAAGCAGAAGAGATTGCATGAGTAGTGCTGCATCTGGCTTTTCTTCCTTTAGGTTTTAGCGTGGTATCCGGACTCGCATGAAGGAGACTGGAAAAACACAGAATTCAGGGCAACAAGACCATGTTTCAATCCATTATCGTAAGTTTGAGATAAATAACCCTTAAGAGAATGTTTTATCCTTTTATTGACATCACAGTACTTGCAAAATAGAGAAGAGACCTTTGATTTTATTTGAGACACAAGCCATGATCAGAATCAAGTTCCAAATTATTATCTCAAAGGCTGACTGGTGACTCTATTTGATGACAGTTCCATTTTGCTCTACTAATTAATATACATATAAGGTATCTATTTATCTTTTTGTCTTAGAAACATAAGAATGAAGTAACAAAATCAGATGTTTCATCATGTGGAAAAGAACCAGAAGCAGAAAAATGGGCTCCTGAACCTGGTCATCTTGTCTTTGAAGAGAAATAAGGTAATCAAAATCAGAAATTGCTCTCTGTGTTCCTGACCCGAAAAACCAACTGCGTGTGACTGTTTTCCCCTCTGTTGCCAAGATTAAAGCTGTTATCACACCTCACTGGATGAAATCCAAACAATAGAGTAAGAAATGCTTTGTATTTTAATGATTTTAAAAATACTGTGTATTAGATAAAGGTATGCTTTACATTCAGACTGTTCTCCCACACTCTCCACACCCCTCCCTAAATTACTATTCACCTCATTTATAACTTTCAGTAAATAAGATACTCGTAGATGACAGTAGCATATTCTCAAACGCTATATCCTAGTTGCTGGGTTTGTTCTTCATAGTACTTTGATGCACAAAAATAAAGGTCGTCTCTTGATATTTGCCTCCCTAAACCCATATAGAAGAATGCAAACACCATCTGCAAATAATTTGGTTTCCTTCAGAGAATGTATCTTCTTAATGTCATCGGAAACTGCAGAAACCAAAGAAACATTTGAGTGGGAATCCTGAAAGATTTGTCTAGTGTCTCCCTGGTGTATGTTACATACTACATGCTGTTTCTGCTTCCTGAAATACAACTTCTGCACTACCCCAGGGGTAAAACTGGGGAGAAAGGTCTGACTGGCCCTTGATAAATATTTATGAATAAGAGTAAAAATTGACTTTTTAAAAAAATCCCTCCAGATACCAGTTGTTCTGAGGTAAGCATTACATAACGAAGGGCGCACATACAGATATAAAGAGGGACGGTGCCTTGACTCTGTATGGGTGCAAATGCAGAAATGCTGATCTAGAAAGGGAGATGTTCCACGTGCAGGAGGGTTTTATTATTCATTCAGTTGCTGCTGTGTTAGGCCAGTGATGAAAATCTAACCTGCTGCAGTTAAATACTAGGGGCAGCTGAATAAAAGTGATACCGTATTCAATCCCCTGTTTATTTATGCATGTGCAATGCGTTTCGGTGTTGTATCTGCACCACCACACACAGATTTGTTACAGATTCCTTCCCAAGCAGTGGATCTGAACTTCCGTGAAATTCTGGTGCTCGAGGCTGGAGACTATCTTTAAACCGCAGGATTTTTACTAGTGAACCTGTGATATTCACTGTCTGGCCTCTAAGAAAAAAAAAAAAAAAAAAGAGAGAGAGAAGTGTACTGTTACCACCTAGAGGAATTTTATCGTAAGTTAAAACCTGTGCTTTTTTGAGCATGGGTCAGGCCTTTCTTCTTCCTCCACCAATTCCTGTGTGATTTGTCTGACTATTGTTCCAGTTGTCTATAGAATGGGACTCCACTTTTTATATGTTGGATTACATGGAATATTCTGTTGTGAGCTCTTAATTAAACAGCCAGCTAGGTCTAATTTATAGATAAGTCTAAGCTGTAAAACTCAGCGCCAGGTTTCAACTCCTTCCTTCCTTCCTTTTACCGTCTCTAGAAACAGAAACAAGGACATTTCTTAGGATTCAGACTCAGGCCAAGTATACAAAGAAGGGCCAGCTGTGACATTTTAGTCTGACTTCACACCACAAAAACCTGCGGTTGGCAGACTTGAAGGTGGGTTTGGATGTAGCACTCCAGATTTTGTTCTCGTCTAAAGAAAACCCCACAAGCCCTCCTAAATTACAAAAAAAAAAAACAAACCCCAAAACCAAAACCATCCAGACCAACAAAAAAACCCCCCAACAATCTTTTGTAATATTTTTCACTATCTAGATTCAGATTTTAAATTAAAATTCTGTCTATTGATATTTAAGAAGTTTGTGTATTTTTAGAAATGTATTCTGTCTTATTTAAGATGAAATAAGCCAGGGTAAAAGATCGTATCAGAAAGAATATTTGGGGACAGAAATTAAAAATAAATTAGTGGAATGCTCTTGAGTTAATGCAAAATGAACTCCGTCCCAACTGAGACCAGGGCAATCTTTTCCCCTCCAGTGCTGCTGAGGGCTCTGCTGGATGGTTGCCCTCAAAATCCATCGATCGTCAGGCATGTGTTTTCCCTCGGTTGTGTGCATAGATCTGATACCGGGAGAACAGGTAAGAGAACTGGTGATTTTTACGTTCAGGCTAACAACATCACCTAAACCCCATATACCTGAAATATTCCTTCAGTTTTTTGTGGGGTTTTTTTTTCATCAAGAAACTTTAATGATTGTATTGTTTTAGGAAAGAAAGTGATCAAAAAAACTTGGCCTAAGACAGTATAGTCGTGCTCTGCATATGAATTATCACTAAATTGTATTTTGAAGGCAAATAACTGTTGTGGAGTATCCTACCTTAGCAGCTCTGTAATTCTTCTTGTCAAATATTTTCCTCTTTTTTTTTTTCTTTTGCTGGAAACACAGAAGAATAAATTTATCTGACAATTAACAACAATCTGGATCTAGTTTGTATGTTAATGAACGTAACTGTATGGAGCTGTAGGAACTCCCACTTTGCCTGTTGGCTATATGAATTCTAACGGCTATTAAAACTTCACTCTGGAAGCTAACCAAGGCTTTATTAACAATAACTTTGTCAAGAAGTATTTTCCTTTGTTCAAAATAAACTATTGTTGCTTGTTTATTTGTTTTTACTTTGTTTCTCTAGGAAAGTTTTTTTTTTGAGCAGAAGAGGAGGTTTTCCTGTGATTTCCCTAATTTCCACGGATTTTTGTCTAACAAGGTAACCCTCAGATTACTTCTTTTTCCTCAAGGGTAGATTCTCCAGGGTTTTTCTCCATTTATATCAGCGAAACTTCTTGATGGTGTAATATTTTTGTCTGGATTGAGACACGTTTTATGCACACACTCAATATTTCAGCACAGCAGCTGTAAATTTAGGAGTATGTAATTTACCTGAAATCAAAGAGGCTGATAGCATTTTTTATGGGTAATACATTGTGTGCGACATCTGCCACGCTCCTACCATCGCATTGCAGTTCTCCATAACAGTTTATGAGAAGAAAAAGAAATGTTAGGGGTGGAAAAGCTATCCAGAGTAGGAGAGTGTAATTATTTCACTGGGGATTTAAGTAGGAGATCAGGCTAAAAAACTCTTGTAAAGGTGCCACATTATCTTTAACAACTACGTGTGGCCAGATGCACAATACAATTTTCTGAAAGACTAACAGTTTATTGGAAAGACTGAACCAAGTGAACTGCCAAAACAACATTCAGGTGCTCTTTGCGATTTCTCAATACACAGCTCAATTAACACAACGCTAAGATCTTGGATGTTGCCTGCAGGTTATATACTTATATTGCTATGGGATAAAAATACTTTGATGTAGGGGAAGCAGATTGAGAGAAAGTCCAACGAGTATCTTCCTCCTTCATCAGTCCTCGCCACAAGATATCAGGGACAGATTTGACTTTGTAGGCTTGCACCCACTCAGTACACAGCGTGCTTAGCAATAGCCTGTAGAAGATCTTTTGATCCGCGCTAATTAAAGCCAAATAAAATAATAGAAGGGAGTACAAATCATGTAGATTACTCTGCTGCCTTGGCACAAATCCAAAAGGCCTGTAATTATTCAACATTCATACAACAATTACTGCAAAATGTTAACTGCTGAGGTTAAGGAAGCAGAAGCAGTTTATCAACTTTCAGTACTCGAAGCCTTTCCTTTGTACCCCAGATCAATATTTATGATCATCAATTAGATGTAATGGGATAAGCAGGCATTTGCAAGATCAGAAACAATATTTTTCCTCTGTACAGTGCTGTGGGGTTTGTCAGTTCTGACTCTGTAAGGGTACAGGACCTGGGGAACTGTGACCATCTGGATACCTTTGGCATCTGTTTGTTACATTTATTGGTTTATGGAGGTCTGTCCAAACAAAAAAAAACCCGAACAAACCCCAACCCTCCAGCAATAATTTGGCAACTTTATTGATGAAGATTTTAAGGTACTGATATAGAAGAACATGTTGCATTGAAGCCATTAATTTTTCATTGATTTCATTGCACAAAGAGAATAGGCAGAACAAATTTGGTAATCAAATGGATTGGTTTATGGTATTTTTCACATGCTTTTTCAACGTTCAAAGTTTAGCACAAAGTGGTAACTATCTGGATTACTAATGGCTGGAATTTTTAGGTAAAAATGGAAGCATTTCTTTTTAAAATGTCTAATAGTCTCTCTTTTTGATGTATTATTATTATAAGTCCAGAGTATGGAGGAAATCATAGTTTGATCCAGAAAAGTTGAAATGAGATAGAGCAATCCAGCTACTTACTGTATGTTTGCTACATAATGGCCTATTAACATCGATTATTTACAAATTAATTCATGTATTTTTTGCACCTGCAGTATTTTCTCCTTATGTTATTTCCCTTTATAACTTGATATACCAACTGTCCTACATCCATCCCTTTTCTCAATTTATAGATTTCATTGCGTGTCCTATACATTACCATTTCATACACAAGCACCTAGTTTTAAATGAACGCATTAATATAAGAACAAAGTTTTACTAATAGTGGTACGGAGGTTTTTTATCAAAAAATGGTGATGTGCTTTTCCTTCCTTCCTAGATAAATTGAGTTTATATAACCTAAGAGTGACTCAAGTATATACATGAAATATGTAGTCTCTTGCTATAGAAATGATGTTAAGCTGACTGTATGTTTTCCTGTGAATTTTAAAAGGGTTATTGCATACATTTTGCTAGCACCTATGCAACTACATCAATAAATAGTTTTTAAAATCCCATCTAAAATATCCTGTGGAGGCCACTAAATGCTGGGGGACCACAAGAGAGATCTTTGCTTTCACTGTGAATTGTTGAGTTTTATGTGTGCTGTGAGACAGAGAGAATGTATAGAGATATATAACAGCATGTTATGCACAGAATTGCTGCAGAGCCAGAAAAAGCAGGTGTGGGAGTCTGTAATGGCTTTTGTCCCATGGTGATGGAGTGTTGCCTTTATTTGACCCTAGAATCCAGTACCTGTCTTGTACTTCATATAGACATTTGTACAAGAAAAAATGCTGTAAAATCCCACCAAACTTTATGTTTGCTTTGTGTTTGTGTGTATGATTGTACTTCTGGAAAACCAAGGTGGTGCTATGCTAAATGCTGAATCCCTTGAAGACAATTGAAAGGTACCTTACTGTCTTCCACGTAGCCTCCCATCCCAGCAACCTCATTATATACACAAGTATACATATGTATACATGCCATGGCAGCAGAGCACAGCCTGACTTTGAAATAGAAAACAAAACGTAAAGTTTCGATCCCATAAAAATAAAGACTAGCACTTTAATCGTAAATTTAATTAAGTGCATTGTATTTCAATTATTTTATAGTTGCATTTTGAAAAGATAATTTGTCTCTTTTTTTGGTTGCAAATATTCCTTGCTATCAATAATAACATTTGGTCCTCAGTATGGTCAAATAGAATAAAAAATTTTTCATAACATTCTTAGCTCAAATTAAATGATACAGAAAGGAGAAATATCAGCAACTAGTATTTTATTTACTTGTTTTGTCATTATTTATACACTTTTCTTGTTAAGGTCTGAAAAGTAGGATTTCAAAAGATTAAAAACAAAAAAGGTGGAGAGTTAGAAACCCTATAGTATCATTTCCATCTGATTCTCAGATAACAAACATTGTATTCCTATAGAACTTTTCAACTTTTTGTGACTTCCCAAGTTCACTTTTTTTGTTTAGCTGCCGTTAGTGCAGAGCTTTGGTCTTACTGCCAGGTTACGGTCAACAAACTGGAGTTTGTGAAGGTGCCAACTAAAGCGTCATTTGGATATCACTAAGGTGAAAATTCACTATCATGGATGAGGTTTTAGCAAGAGTTTATTGCAGCGTCACTACCCCAAGTGCCATTGGCCCTCCTCTTTAAATTGTGAGGGAAATGCATTCGCTGCCCTTGATGGCATGTCACTTGGCTCATCTCAGTATCCCATATGGATTCACTTTGAGACAAAAGCCTCTGGTGTCTAAGGTATCATGGGCAAGGATGAACGACTCTTTGCACCCCTTCCTGTGAAGAATATCCCTGGAGTTTAGAAGAATGAACCTAACCACTGACGAACAAAATACCGTGATAATAGCATTACAGTGCTGGTTCTTGTATTTTGGAGGGAGTGTGAGCCTAAATTATTTATACAATGAGATGATATTACTTATAGCAAGCAAAGTGATATTGTGGAACAAAAAAAAAAAAAAATCACATTTCCAACTTCATTTTATTCATTAACTTAAATTTATATTAACTAATTTACATATACTCCTTTCTCACTCTAGCTGTTTCCAGTCTTCAATTAGCTTAATTTAACCAGAAATCTCTAGATAGGTCACAGCTCTCAAGTTTAATAAAAAATGAGTGAAACAGGCTTAATAGAAATTCATAAGTTACCAATGTTCTTTGGAGTAATACATACATTATTTAGTTCTGAGTGATGCTCTACACATTAACCATATTTAGGCAACTAATTGTACTAGATATAATATCCCTGTGTGAATATCTTTCAAGATATAAGACAGTTACTCACTTAACTCACTGGAATGCTCACCAAAGCAAAAACCAGCTCCTGGATATTGATTACTCATATTAACAGTTTTAATGACAGAAGAATACTGCATAGAATAAACTAGAAAACCCCTAATTACTTTTACTGTTCCCTGAACTGCTGTAAATGAAGGTAAAGAGATAAAGGGACAATTTCTATACAGTACATTCTAAAGTGTTTTGATATAACTAATTTATTTATCCAGTCACTGAGGATATTCTGTCTTCAATACTTGCTGCCAATAATTTCAGTAGAAGTTAAATGTGCCCCCATTTTGAAAATAAGATCCTCTCCTGTTTTATCTTTTATGACTTGTTTTACACTGAGAAAGATCTAATAACAAACAATATGCAAACTCAAGAGTGAGGCATCACTAGAGAACTAAACTATGCAAGGCAAGGAAACGTGATATACTCCAGAGTGTGTGATCCAGATTTGCTTAAAAGGGATGTTCGTTCTTTAGGATTTTGCTTTCCTTTCTCCTCAGTATTTGATTACATTAGACTTTGTTCTCGGCAAATAAATCAGAGACACTGAAAACCGAGAGAGGGGAAATGGTGGTATTCTAAGGGGAGACAAGGATAGAGAAAGAAAGAAACAAAAAAAAGAGGTAATAAGAAAAAATTGAAAATAAATAAAAGGGCTGAATTTTCCCTTCAGACATTATATTAAGTATGCTAAAAATATTCAAGCACAATATGTGGCTTCGTTACAAGTAAGAATTTTTTAGAAAGTAAAATATTCATGAAATATTTCATTCATTTTGCAAAGTACATATAGTAACAAGGAATTTGTTAAAAAGAATGGAATAAGTTTTTTGAAAACATTTTCAAAAGTCAGAAGTTTTCAACAACTTGAATATCTTTTATAGAATCCCAGTGGACTATGTATAAAAATAGCAATATAGAACATTCTTTTAGGTAACAAACTCAGTTTTTAAAACATAACTTCGAAAATCATCAGAAGTGTTGTACCACTGAAATCATTAGTATTGTAGTGCTGAACTGCTATGGATTTCTAAGCTAACTGTTGAAAACATTTGGGGTATAAAAATTATTTTTATTATATTTTAATCCTGTATTGCAGAATTTACTTTCTATCTAAAACGTATTCTGAATTCAAATGCTTTCTTTCATTTTGTGGGAGGAGCTAAGAAGTTTGAAATGGACGTGATCAATCCTGTTGGCTGCCACGTGATTCAGAGCTTCAGCCAAGAGAAGACTATAAGATTTCTCAAAGACACTGGAAGCTGGAGTGGCTCTATTCACTATTAAATCATTTCTCCTGTTATTAAAACATTGGGACATAGAAATACCAAAAGTGAAGAGGATCTCATAACACTTACAGTTTTTTCCAAGCATTTTTTAAAAGCAGCACTAGCCACCAGCTCTTACAGTTCAAACAGTTCACATGAAAAAAGATTTATATTCTTTATCGACTACCATCACTGCTTCAGGTCTAGCAATGCAGAGAAGGCCAGCAGTACAGCCAGGAAAGCAGTTCACATAATCATAGCCTAAATTTGATGTTGGAAATACATATTGATTCTTGTTTCCAATTAATACAGCTTCATTCTTTTCATTTTCACATGCTTTTTCTAATCAATCTTAAATTTGAATTTTCCTCCTGAGCTTGAGAAATTACACTGATTTCCTTTTCTAAAATACATTGAAACTGCTAATAAGAAATGTGGTGACTGTACATTTAGATTGCCTTTCCTTCCTTTCTTTACCAGTATATTTTTGGTGTAATTCACCTTCCCTATCTTTAGAGGTCTACGGCATAGACCTTAACATCTGAACTAACTGTTTAAGGCTGCACCTTCATTAATGCCTTAATTCAAAGCACTATTGTTGGCTTATTGGTTTTGGTTTTTGTTGTGCGTTTTTTTTTCAGAGAAACCCTAGTTAAACACTAATTAACCGTATTTAATGCTAACCCTAAGTGTTCACAAAGCATTGATTTACTTTGCAGAGCAGGTTCTGCTGCGTGGAGTCCTTTTCAAAACAAGCTGAACTGGAGGGGGTTGACCCCAGGGTGTCCCAAGTGCTAGAAGAGACCTAACACCTCAGCCAGGGAGTGCTCTGTTGGACAGCCTGAGGCCGTATGTGTGGTGATGACATCGTTTGAGCTGGGAACTGGGCATAATGCAGTCCAAAAGAAAATTCTCTTGTGATCCAGGGAGTGTGTTATCTCAGAGGAGTCACAACTTCAGTCTTCTGAAATCTGTTGAGCATAACAGGAGCTGCAGACATTGAAAACCAAGTGAGAAGATTCCCCCACCGCCAGTGACATACAGGTTAGTGATATTTGTCTACTTATTATCTACTTTATACAGTCTGGGTTTTCAATTTCATTGCTTTATTAAGTTTCTAACAAAGTTATACTCTAGTAGGAATGGGCAATCATGTTGGCAAGATCTCTACATAAAATCCCTATTTCCACCTAAAAATTGACCTGAGAAAAACACTGAAACAAACCCTTTTATGTATGTTTTCTTAGAAAAACAACTTTTAAAAGTTTCAAATACATAAATTCAGTGGTTCCAGTGGGAAACTAGAATGTGTTGCAAATCCTGTGGACGTATTCTGTGTATGGAAAACAGCTACCCAAGAATCTGCTAATACATAAGTATTATTTCTGTTTGCTTTGTGGCCATACCAAAAGGTGATGTTTATTTAGATTTTTATTATTTTTTTTCTCTTAATAAAATCTTTCTGTTATAAGAGGAACACCAAAAGAGTAAGGTACTAAAAAGATACGCTTTTACATGTCAAAGCTAAAAATGAAGTTATAACCTGTAGCTTTGCCTGTGCAGATCTCTCCTCTTCATTTAGAATAAGATATTTCATCCCAAGGTGAGGGTATTTCTATTAATATTGAGGCTGATACAATGTATACTGAAATCAGTGGGATTCATGGGTCTGAATCCTGAAAATACTGAGCACAATAGCAGCTGAAGAGATTCAGCACATCTCATGAATCATTCAGTCAACACCAGAAAGGATTTTACTTTTATTACAGACTTTTAACACATTTCTTTGTGAAATCAGTATACTATACTGGATCATCCCTTGGTATTTATATCATTACAGAGACTGGAAAAAATGATGCCTTGTTATGATAATGTCATTTCAGTCCTGGCAAGGAAGAAATCTAGACAGGCTGATGAAGTAATACTTGATTTCTCTTTTAGTTATGAGTTTATTGCTTATTTATCTGTAAACCCTGTGCCATAAATAAAGCTTATTCCATGTGCCACTATAGATCTGGGGCACTGAAATTTTCAAGAGGGGTATCTGAATGTGCGTGGTTATACTGCCAAATGAAGTAGCAGTGAAATAACATAATTTCTTACAGAAATTGCAATGGTTTCTTTTTTCTGCTCAGAATGAGGCATGTCTCAGTTAAAGAATTTTTGCAATATGATACAAAGAATGTTTAGTACAAGAAAGCAGAATCAGAGGGAATTTTTTTAAAATGAAATTATCATCTTATATAATTACTTCATTATTTTGTTAAACGTCTATAGAGTTATTTAATGTTTACAAAAACGGAGGGCTAACCCCTTTGATCATGTGTCTACAGGAGAGGCATATTGATTAATGAATTAGGTTGCATGTCAAAAATAATTTAAAGATTTCAATTCCATGTGCTGCAAACTAACTCTCCATCCTAGGAAATTCTTTATGTGGTTACAAGTGTATTACAGAGTAATCAAAAGTCAAAGCCTTTGCTTGTAAACCAATATACACAGAAAGATGGTAAAGCTAGAAAACGACTAGCTATTGATGCTTTCCTTGAGGAAGGATGTTCCATACATAAAATCAAGTACTCTTATTAGGGAAAAAATAAATCTATATCCTGTAAAGGCATCTGTCAATAGTAAATGCACTGCTACTTCATATAGCACTGGAGGGCTGTATGATCCATTAAATACAACCTAGCCTTATCACTCAATCCCTTCATAGACTGGCTAAGTTTGGTGTTTAAACATGGCCCTTCGTTCCCCCACCTTTCTTAATTTCTCACATTGTTTTCTAACTTACTACTAGAAATAATTGGGGGGGTTAACATCAATTCATAAATACTCATGGCTAATTTAAACATCTTGCCCTTTTGCTGCTGTTATTTCACAGGGGTTCACTCTTCTTATCCAGTGATCATCTTCTAATTATTACATATATGGAAAGCTATTGCATCTCCTCTCAGACTTTGGTTTGCCTGGATGAAAAGAACAAAAACCCCCAAGCTGTCATCCACAAGGGAATCACTCTTTTTCCTAATATTCCTTTGACCTCTCCTCTGCATCCATTCCACCTGTAATTAATCCTTCCTGAAAGCATAGTATCATAACTGTATGCAATGCTCTATGCAAGGTTTAAACAGCTCAGCAATTAACAAAAATTCTCTTCCCGATACATCTTATAATTTGCCTTTTCCATGGCTTCATCAAAATGGTAGTTTGTCACACAGTCATCAAAACAGGAGATAGGTAGAGTCCTTACACAATAAGTGTTGTCAATGCATCTGGTTTAGCCCTTTCTGTTGCCAGGAACGGGCTATGAAGGGTTATAAAACAAACATAAAAGCTGTTGTTCCCTTGGGTAGACCAGATGTACAAACGAGTTACTTTTATTTTTTGTGACAATATGGGATGGAGATTAATAACAGTTCCATAAAATAATGATGATAATGCTTTGTTTTCTGTTAGCAATAGCACATGAGTGTGGGAAGAATGAAAGATAGGGCAAATGATTTGATCATTAAGTTAAAGCATCTGATAAATGAAATTGCAACAGTGACTTAAAGCTACTTCAGAGCTAGCTTCTTTTATGAGTCATTTCAGCTCAGCTCTTCAAATGTAAAAACTCATTATGTTTCCTGTTTATTTTTAATTTTTAAGGGAATAATACAATATTTATTAATTTCATGACAAGAGAAGGTTAGTACTATTCTAGTTGATCTAGTACATGGCAAAGGGAGTTGAGAATGTACAGAACCAGGACAGAGCAAATATTTTGAATCAGTATTCTGAAGGTCTCCAGCAAGACCAAGAAGCGGGGAAAATACTGGTAGAATCTGAACTGGAAGAATAATGTTCAGTCAGAAACAAAGAATAAAATGTGCTAAAGATAAAATAGGTTTCCTTTTGTTGGGAAAAAAAAAATCCATCCTGCAGGTACTTTTTGCCACTTAGAAAGAGCTAAGTTTAGACATTCTTTTATCTATATCTGGGATTTTTTTTCATCCAAAGTGACGATACCAGTTTTGTGAGTAAACAAACAAAAAGAAAATAAAAAACAACTTTAAGAAACCAAACTTGCCTGGGGAAAAATGTGTCCCAGACATCGTTTCCCACATTATAGAAAGCAGACAGAATTTCATGGGCTGATGAGGCTCTAAAGAGCATCCTTAAAATTCAGTCCTTCAGAAAGCAAAACACCTTCAGTTCACCCGTAAGCACCAACCAAGCTATGAGCAGTACTAATGGAATTGCATAGAACATAACCGTGTCAGGTGGAGAGGATATATTTTCACATTGTGCTTTGCTGGGCTACAGGCAGAGACCTCAGCAACCTATAAAATGTAATGTGTATTAAATTTTAAAAAAATAATCAGTGTAACAGTACTAGTAAATATTTGATACAGAAAAAGTTCATAGGCTCGCTATATATTGACATTAAGTATATATAACAGCATTGCAAGCGGTGGTGAAAGTAAACTTGAAAACATTCAAAGTTACTCGGGTATATTTTTTATTTGATACATGTTAGGAGCATCTTTTCTTCAAAATTTGCCTGTGCAACAAGCATAGATTTTTTTTTTCTTTCTGGAGGCTATGTTTGAGACCAATCCCAGGTTTATATTGATCTGCACAAGCTATTTATATTTTTTAGATTTTCTGAGAAGGCAGCACACTTTGTTAGCAGAGCACAGTGCCAAGGAAAAATATCAAATCATTTGTATTTGTAACAATAAGAATGATCACTGAAGCAGTATCAAACACTTACAGTCCCCCTTTCTGTCTAGCGTTTTATCAAATGATTTAAAAATGACTCATGTAATTTAAATTCTCCATAAAAGAGAGACTTATGTTGCTCTCTAAAGTTTCTAGCTGGAAGATATGATTGCAACATGATTTGTTACATGGAGCGAAATAATTGATCAAACCTACAGAGTTCCACAGAAACATCAGTCACACAAACACCTCAGTGGGAAAAAACCCCCACACCTTCACAAGGTCTAAGTTACGCCTGCACCTTGGTATGAGATGAACAAACTGCTCAAAAACAATTGAAAACAAAACTATATATTAAAAAATGGTAAACGAAAAATCTTTTTTTCTCCATAAGAAGTAACATCTGAGGGGTGCAGAGAAGACAATTAACAAAAAGGATACAGTTGAAATCAGGCATATCTGTAAAAATTACGTAGAAATGTCAAACCAGGACACATAGAAATTTACATTTAAATTAAATAAAAATTTCTGGCAATCAACAGAAAACACACCCCAGTAATTCAGGGTTCTAATGACATCTGCAGTTAGTTTTAAGTGGCTACTTGTATGCAGTGTCCTAAATTCATGTTAAGTGCTACAGTCTCTCCATCATTGCCAGCAGCTTTGGGAGACTTATTAGGAAATGTTTAGAGCACAGGATGGTTGGGGTTGGAAGGGACTGCTGGGGGTCATCTGGCTCAGACGAGGCCACCTGGTTGGCTGGGACCATGTCCAGGCAGCTTCTCAATACCTCCACGGTTTCTACCAGTAGAAGTACCTGATCTGCAAAGTACACTTTGCATTAAGTGGAGTATGGAACTGTTATATCTTCATTAGTGAATCGGCAGTCATCAATATTGCTATCAAGGCAACGTGTCGAATATCCCTGGAAAAAACACCCTATTACCGGTGTTGGCAGAACAATATGCGTATATGGATATAGATGTTAGAGTGAATAACACCAACGTACATATTAGATGGCTTTGTGCTTTCCCATTTCCTGGCAAAGGTGCTCTGTTCTGCCTGCTGATGTCACCAGGAGGTAGAATATTGCAAGGTTAAAGCCTAACTTTATATCTATTTAAAACACATTTCTTACAGCTTCAGAATTCATTCCGGTCTTGACTCTCTGTGTGCAAGTGCCCTCAAACACTGGCAACCGGCAAGGTCTCCTTAATTTAGCAGACTTGCAACCTTGTCAAAGTCCTCTTTCATTTTCCAAGTGCCCTATCTTTCATTTTCATAATTGGTAATGCAGAGAAGACTGGATGCAAAGTCAGGAAATTAATTTAGATATGATGCTCTGATCTGCATTTTTTTAATTCGGGCTGCTGTACTCAATTATGGGTCACTTTCAGTGATATTGGACCAGAAATGTGTAACTAAGGAGGCCAAAAGCTGAATCTCAGGAAGAAACAGTTTGATCTACCAAAACACAAGAAATTCTGAAGGACTTATATTCAGATGTAATGTTCAGTCATAGACAGAAGAGAATTGGGGTGTGTATATATATATATGTATGTATAAAAATCCCAGTTTACAGCAAGAAAGTGAAGTACAGAACAAATTCTAAGCATGTAATTTCAAGCCTGTATAACAAGTGCTTAATATTAAATGGAAGATAAAGAACTCTCCTGATTTAGAACCCTAATTGGGATGAAAAAGTTGCTTTTTCCTTTTACCTTTAATATCTCATGGCCTGGGAAAATAAAAAGAGTCAGTATCATGTCCTGAAGGATGCTCAGGCACAGAGATTTTTCAGAATACGAATTTTAGAATATAAAGAGATGTTTCCATAATCCCTCCTCTTCTCAGAAAAGGATGCTTTGAGCCTGGTCCTTCACCCCATCCCCAAAGAAAGGGGGTGGTCACACCTGTCTCAACATAGTTCACCAAGCTGGATTTACCTGCGGATTTCCTCTGTCTTTGTCAGGATTTACCTCTTTTTCCCTTGTTCTGCTGGATTATCCTTATTCCACCAGATGTTGTACTTGCTGCTCTCAAATTCTTATTCTGATCTTACGGTGTGCTTGTTCTCATTTTCCTGTATCCTGTTTGTGCAACCGTACAACAGATCTCTTTTTCTCCTTTGTTGTTGCGTGTTATATATATATGGAGAGGGAGAGAGAGAGAGAGACATACATGTAGCTGTTACAGAAAACGCTTGCCACGCTGGTCACGCTATTTTTATTCTTACAAAGTCAAAAAATACCTATGGAAGTTGCTGGTTGTGCCAGGTTAGTGTGTTTATGTCTGGAGTCAAGGCAAATAAATATTAATTATATCTTCCTTAATCTCTTTCTCCTTCATGGGTGCAACAGGCCTCTGCTTTGACTACAAGGTTTTACCATTAGATTTCATTGATTTTTACCCTTGATATTCTCTCTCTTATCTTTTTTCTCCTTTATTTTGAAAATTCAGTTGAGATTTTTTTAAAAATGTACTTGGTTTTTGAATTTTTAGGAGAGCAAAGTGCTTCAAAACACTATATCAAACAATTATTTATGTGCACATTGGATGCACTCCAGCTTCCTTTCTTAAATATTTTTTTTAAAGTAACCATAAAGTAGATCTGATGGGCAATACATTTTTTTCACCTATTATTATGTAGACAGCAGAGGAAAAAAGAAAGATGAACTTGTGAATAATTTATAAATTGGATAAGAAAAAGTCAGATTGATCTGTTAATTTATTAAATATTAATAATTCTACCAGCTTGACATGATAGCATAATGCAGGATAATTGTAAAGCTTCTCATTCAAGGAAAAAAAGAATCATGAACCACACCATATAAATAAAATAAATGCCAAGGGGGACAAGAAACTAAATAGAATTATATACCCAGTAGACTGTCAGCAAGGTGAATGAACATGAGATATTTGCTGATGAGAGATGGTTTTCTAGAGCGCCATTATTCTAGAACTCCACCTTTACAAGAAAAACATTTCATGATTTGTCCTAGGTAGAATGTTATCTAATTACAAAATAAATAAATCAACAAATAAAACAAACACCAAACCAAACCACAAAAAACCCCTTTGGGGTAAAGAATGAGGTTTCTGAATCTTATGTAAAATATATATACCATAATTTCTTTTAAGGAACATGTTTTCTAAACAATTTACTCATATTGTTTATCGATATTCCCAGCAGCATTCCTGTAGTTTCCCTTTTTTCAGTTTTTGAAGGTGAAACAAGATCTGTCCGTCATCCTCAGCCCTTCTGCTTGCCAGCCTCACCCTCTGACCCCTCACAAACCCGCTCGTTCCCAAGCAGCGTAACAGCAGTTCGTGCACTAGGCTTCCTCCGAGATCTCTTTCATCCTGGCTGTGTCTCTGTGCTCCCGGAGAATCTGGGGGGAAAGGCGGCTTTGTGATGAGTGCTAAAGATCAGCAGTTCAAATTATTTCAGATGAGGGTTTTAAAGGCAAGAAAGAACTTCAAAGGTGAAGCACAAGCAAGACAGATACATTATTTTAAAAATCCAGTTAAACCAAGCCATCTATTACTCGTGTTTGAAGAGGGTACGTAGGCAGAAGATATAGATAGTTTCTAAAATAACTCCTGCTGCTCCAGGATATCCTGGGAATTTATTGCAGAAGAGTTGAATGGAAACCACCGTGTCCCTCTCCTTGAAGGATGCCGTCACATCTTTGTGTGCTAAAATTACGACATGAGCTTGGGCTCTGTGCCCTTTTTTATCCTTGATTATCTGAGTGTTAAAGAAAACAAAAGAAGTTAGCTTCTTAATATCCATCAGTTTTCTTATTCTGACAACCTTATGCAGGCGTTAAAAAGGCTCATTATTTAGTACCTGAGAGGTAGAAACATTTAGATCTGTTGGAACAGAAAGGGGGTTTGGGGGGGATTATCTTCCCAGAGGTCAAAAATCCCACAGTGGTCAGCAAAATCTCAAAGATGATACTGGAGTTTTCAGCTTAACAAAATCTGAAGAGAGGAAAAGAGGGGGGAGAAAAAAAGGGGGGAAAAAAAAGAAAATTAAAATCCCTTATGTTAGCTCCAAAGTTCACGCAAACACATTAATAGGATAAAATTCAGTCGTTATCCTATCCAACCCCCAGTGCTCATTTTCAGTGCCTGAAATCTGTGACAGATAAGCACTAATTTCTGAGGAGTGCTCATATGGCAACTGTTAAAATGGCAGATCCCTCGCTCTTGTGTTTATGCTAATAACATTTAGTGGGGTTAGCAATCACATTGATTTCCCATATGTAATAAGAAGAGTGTATGCTACGTTCCTAGTTAAAGCTTATTGAGCAGGCAGGTTATTAGAAGTCAGAACTGATTAATTCAGGGTATAAACAGTCTCTTTTTTTTTTTTTTTATTATGCAGTTTTGTCTCACTAACACCTCTCCCTGTTAGTGCTCAAATTTCAGATGACGCTTGTTTCTTTTACTTTCCTTTGTGAGTTTTCACCTTTACATTAAAGAACACATTAAGTACTCATGGCTCACTCTCGACAGATGCGACCGGAGTCAGAGTGACCTCAGTAGTTCAATGTTAGGCCCTCAAACGGAGCCCCTGGCTGGCTGGAGCAGGTAGAGCTTTTAATATGGTTTCCAGTTCACACCATGAGTGAAAACCTTCAAAATATGTTATATAATAACAATAAAAAAATACATGGTGAATGTTCTATAGACACAAAATATTGGGGTTTTTTTTACGCTAGAGATAAAGAGGACATTTATTCTCTTTTTCCTTGTGTCTATTTTAAGGTCAAGAGCAGTTGGGGAAGCCCATTTCAGGTTTCTTGGGGGAAAATTTGTACCTAAATGAAAAGCACACTTTTAGCTATCCCAATCTAAGTAGAAGTATCTTCTAATGCCCTCCTTGCTCAATAAACTTCTACTAGAAATGTCGCAGTCTATTCTTATTATTACTTATGGGAAATCAAGGCAATTGCTAACCCCATGATATGCTATTGCCGTAGCCACAGGAGTAAGGGATCTGCCGTCATAACAGTTGCCATACGAGCACTCATTAGAATTACTAATTTGTCACAGAACTGGAGTGGGAATGAACACCTGGAGTGTGACTTGATAAGGATAGAGCTCTATTCCAATAATGAGCCTGCTGCCTTAATGTGAGTCTTTTTCATAACTTCAGGTAGCTTAAGAAGAAACCATTCTGTGTCAGTGTTGAAAACATAAATATATATATATCTATTTATGTTTTTTCAAGTTTTTAAAATATATATACATACATATTACATATAGAAAAGAAGGTATCTCACTACTTCAAGAAAATAGTGAAACAACAGAGCACAAGAAGGCTTATATGGGTTTGCTTCCTGGTACATAAGGGCAAATCTGCCCTGTGGTAATTATTTTTATCACTTTCATAAGAGAAAAATAAAAGTAAATACACCATCGAGCTAAAGACGATTTAATAGAAAGACAAAGCGAAAGTACAAAACACCCTGACAGACTCCAGAGACAGGTGGAGGTGCAATGGGACATGATGTTCTGGTCCTGTCACAGGCCAGAAGGTCTCCTTCCTTGTGCACGTCTCACGCAGCAACTCCAACAGGCCAGGGCAGAGTGGTAACCCTGCTGACACCGAAACAAATTAGGCTTCTCAGTTCCTGCTTTCCTTCACCTGGTCTTGAAATATCTTCCTTCTTTGGACCAAGCGACAGATTGTTCAACTCCAGCTGAGAGCTGTACTTGAAAACCCGTAGGATTTCATTGTAATGTCATAGTTAAGATGCCTCTCTGTCCAGCTATATGAATAACTTTTTTCTTTAAGACTGTATAGCTCCTTTTTTCTGTACGTGCTACCTTACAGAAAAATGTCTCTCTCTTGGTATTTTTACCTTTTATGTCCTGGTTTCACTAGGAGAACGTGTTGGCTGTTGCCAAATATTGCTGTAATCCCATTCCTATCCTCTTTCTATGGGATTCCTCCCACTCATCTCAGACAAGAGAATTTCTTCATGTCAGCCAGTGCCTAAGTGAAAGGATTATCTCAGGCTACTTCTTGAAGAAGGATGGGGTTTATTCTCCTCTGACTTGAGAGATAAAGAAATGCATCTTCTTTTTCTAAGGGTGCAGTTATAATTTCTATTGATACATACTAAAGGTGATGTGGCAAATGAATGAAGCTTATAGTGACAGGAGGCATGATTAAAACAACCAAAAAAAAAAAAGGTTGAAGCATTTATTTACACACTGCAAAAGATATAGTCGAGTGTGCCTTGTGGGTTGTTACAATGAAGAAACAAAAAAGCAGCTACTTGTTGTATGGCTTACAAACCTACGAACATCCTGAGTTACTGTCTGCGCAGCACTAAAAGAAGGGTTTAGATTTTGCATTTAATCTCAGGATGATATTTGTGATATTTTCTGTTGTCTTCAAGTGCTTCCTGTTACAGCTTGTGATTCTTTGTTTTCAGTGTACAGGTCTGTTCCTTTCCACTATCCAACTCTTCAAAGGCTTTATTCTGTTACTGTGCGCAGAGGTTATCTTTAAAACCATCTACTTCCCCAAGGCATCCCAGAACGGTAGGATCACTTTTTGTTCCTATTTACCCAGGTTGAATCTTGTATGTGGTACGGAGGAGGTCGTACCTGGATGATGATGTTCACTGAGTTCTCTTCAGTCTTGAGTGCAGGATTTCTAAGCGGTTGAATATTTATGACATCAGTGAAGGAACCTTTGATATTCCTTTAAAAGCAAAAGCCAAGTCATGATTTATCGTGCCAGTAGGGTCACTGGGCTAGAGATAAAAAGATACCACTGGGTTTTCATGTACAGAGCTTTTATCCATCCCACACCTGCCACCTTCTTTCCAAACAATCATGCATGTCTAATGTCTTTTTTCTCAGCCTAGCAATGCTCTTACATTTACGGTGAAGTGCTGACTCAAGTTCCCTATCATTTTTACATCAGACACTGATGTAAACCCATTGAATTAGTTCTGCTTTGTGTGATTTAGTCCTTTTTTTCTAACATGGAACTATATGTTACACCAGAGGGGCTGAAATTCCAGCAGTACTAGAGCATTCTGCACTCCTATGAGTACTGCCGTGTTTTAATACATGGTAAGGTGAAAGAAGAGTTGTGCTATATTTATTGAAAAACAAAATTCAAAAAAACCCTCAGCCCCCCAAACCACTGTCTGTTAAATCCAGAGTAGAGTATTTAGTTTCTAAAATTTGTACAGCTTCCAAAGAGTCCGAGGAAATCAATGAAACAATATGGCTTTTTTAATTAATCTCTGCTTTCAGAATTACTTTTTAAGAGAAAAAAAATAACATAATGAGTTCTCTATCTTGTGAAAAATCCTGTAGGAATAAGTACCGTAATTTGGAGAATAGGAAAATCTAGTATCTCAGATGAGATAGGAAGAACTCAATTTTTGCCTACCAAAATGAAGCTAACTCTTCTTATGAACAAAAAGAATTATCGGGAGAAATGTTCTATTTTCAGTTAAGTTTTAACCCAGAATTACAGGCAGTCTAAAGATGTTCTGCAGCTAAGATTGCCGTGGTGAAGGCAAGACCTTCCCACTAAAAATCAGAAGGGGAATAATGAAAGGAGAAGAATATGAGTATCGCCAGCCATGCTTGTCTGGGGCTGTGTTAGAGCATCAACTGTTTAGAAGCATCTTTCTCCCTTGAAAATGTACTCAAGTTGTCAGGAAATACAAAGTACCACAGTCTAAGGACCATCTCTGTGGTGAAGCAGAGTAAGACAGATGAACCTGAAGGCTTATTGGGTAGAGAAATATGAGTCAGTGCACCCTCTGTAGACATTGCTTGCTAGTTTAGGGGGCTTTATTTGTTCGTTTTATTTTTTAATATATGAGCTAGAATTACTCATGGGCAAACTCGGTGGCAGTAAAACCAGAATAGCATGTTAAAGCCATCACATAACCGCTGCTACCTGAAGTTAGAAAATTGGTGCACAGAAGGCAGTTCTTTGGTTTCAGAAGTTCAGCACACAGCGAGTGAGGTTTGGGGTGTTTCTTGTTGTTTTGTTGGGGGTTTTTTGTGTAGGGAGGTCCTGTCTCCTTCTCACATCAGAGTTTCCAGCTCTTTTTATGAGAGTGAACCTTATTAAGTGAAGGGAGTCTGTATTCCTGCTGAGACCAAAGCGCTCTTTGATGCGACACAGAAATCTGTATGGTCTTTAGGAGAAAGGGAATACAAGGATTTGGGGCTCTTACTGTTCTGGACGTTCCCACTTCCAGGTCATTAGCTCTTTGCAATGTCTTAGTAAACATTCCTGTGTACGCCTGATGCAGTTTTTCCTGTGTTCGTAGTCCCAAAGTGGCTTCTGCTGTGGAAACTGCTTCCTTTTCCCAGTCGCAGCCGTACTGAAGCACGCGTGGGCAGGCCACAGCGGGAAACCATCCCACCTTGGTCCTGTCTCTTCTCTGCTTTACCCATGAGGTGGGCAAATCATCTTGTTCTCCCATACCATAGTCTCCTCAAATGTAAAGTGAAAATAATGACACAGCCATTTTTTCCACAATGTTATGAGATGCACAGGTGAAAAGTGATGCTGAGAGACGCATCTCCCACATGTAGAGGACCACTGCAGCGCGCTCTATATGAACGAAATAGAGGAGTCGAGACAGTAAAGAGCTGAAGTCTGTAAGTACCCAGTTTCCAAGAACAAAGCTGGATATTTCGAAAGGGATTTTTGATTTGATTTCCAGTAAATGGCTGAAATTTTGACTGTGAAACTCAGCAATCCCTAAATACTCTGGCCTTCTAGAATAGTGTATTGTCACAGCTTCAGAATTCCCATTCTGTTAAGGGAATTCTCTGAAATGAAGCCTAGTACATAATAGGCAATACTAAAACAGGTCACAATTACTGTAATCTAACATTTAACTTGCATTCAGCTTATAGAAAAAAATAAAGACCTAGCTACTTGCGGTGTATACTTTTGCGTAGCTTCCATAAAAAATGGACAAACAGCCTTGCTACGTGAGACACAAACCCACTTTCCTGAATGTCACATTAAACTCATTACTAGAATGAGGAAGCTCTCTAATGTGATTGCTCTGCCTTCATAACAAAGGCAAAAATTACCAGTTCCTCAGAATCTAAAATGAGTTGTGATTGGTGTTAGAGGAACTGATGCTGATGAATATTCACGTGTGTGAAAAGGCATGGTAAAATGTATAAGTTTCATCTGCACCAGTAACTTCTGCTCATCAGATGAAACCCTTTCTTCCATTACACACTTAGAGATGCATCTGAAGTCACTGGCAAGCATACACAAAGCAGGTTGTAGCACATCATTCGTGACATCCTTCAATTTTTAAAGCAAAAAATTACTGCCGCTGATAATGATACTGGCATTTATTAGTTTAGCTTGAGCAAATTGAATTGTGTCTTCAGATTGCTCCTTGCACAACTATAAAGTGAGAAGAGCCCTCCAGTTTCCAAAAGGATTAGAGCAGAATAACTGGTTTTGTCTCATTTGTGCCTGTGGCATGGATATACAAACTGTGACGGGGAAGGGAATTCATGAAAGGGACCCAGCCTGGAACACCTATTAAGGTTTAACGGCATTTCACCAGCGGGGACAATCCAGAAATACTGCGTTTGGAATTCAGTCCAGATGGCCCTTCCCTGGTCGCTGCCCATACGGCTGTGGGCTGTTCACATTCATAGGTGCGAGATACAGTATATGGGAAGCAAACTTACAAATAAATCTGGAGACATTGGAGCACCGCTGACATAAAAATCGTGTTGATGTAACTGAAAACCCTCAGTGACCATAAGCTTACATTGACCCAGAAAGCTAAGATACTGATGTGCAGTATAATGGTCCAGAAGAAAATACAACGACGACTCGTTTTTGCTCTAAAAGGCTCCACCTAGACTGGCAGTTCTGGGAGAATATCTGAACAGCATCCTAACAAAGGGATGGCCCTTGTGCTTCAGGAAGCAGTGCGATCGACTGTAGGCCAGCAAAGACTCACCTTTTCCTCATCTTACCTGAGGGACACAGATACATGATGGGATGATCTGCCAGAGCCATGGCAGAAAGTGTTTTGCACTCCCTGCATTTTACAAATTGTTAAACTTTCTTTTTCTTAAAATTTCAGAAATTGTCAACCCATGGGAAGAGGGAACAGAGGGAATCTAAACGTGTAAGTACTTCAAGAGAAACAGACCAGCTTTTTTTGATGCTGGCGGAGCCCTCCCTTGGCCTGTGTCCAAATCCTGAGCTGCTGTATGTCAGCATAATGCTACTTATTAGGTGAAGTTTTTGACCCTAAATATTTCCGTTTTCCAGTTTCATCTTCAATAACATGTAAGATTTTTTGCAATGTTTAACAATGTTGGGGTTTGAATTTTCAAAATGTTTAGGAGTAGGCAGGTCTCCGCTTGCCTTACAGTTACAACTGGGTAATATTTTCCCCTTTAAAAGTGCCAGATTGATATCTAATAATTTTCCAGAGAACTGTTTCACTTTTTTTTTTTGTGTTCAATTTGTTCAGTGTAAGATTTGCACATATTGATTTCCAAACAAGTTTTGACTTGCTGTTTCTCTGATCCTGTTGATCCTGAGATTTGCACCAAAATGAATTACATTACCGCTTTACACTAAAATGAAGTACAAAAGCTCTCCTTCGTCTCAGTACGGGAAAAATTGGTTTCTAAAACTGACCCTTGTTCTGCTAAAATCATACAAATATATTAGCCATGCTATCTGCAATTCTGTTATGTTTTTTCTTTCTTTCCATAATAAGAAAATATGCAACATTAACCTTGAAATTTGACACATTTTTCTCTCGTGCTTGCCTGCCTCACAGACAGTACATAGGTATTTGACCTTATCTTGCTCAGGTGCTCCATTACTCTCTATGTAGGCTACGAAAACCAGAGTTTTCCACGAGATGGAGTGTGCTTTGACTTTTTTAAGGGAACCAGTTTTAGGGCTAAAATATTTCTCTAGAGAAGTGTCATGATACCATCTTGGCAGCTCATTTATTCTCTGTCTACTCTTTCCAAGAGTATCTACAAATGTATTTATAGATAACGCTTTACCCTGAAACTGCTCCAAAGGAATGCAGAACAGAGCACCCTGTTTTCATGCTGAAGAATATGCAGCTAAAATTGGATTACTCATTTTTTCAGGATTTCTAGCAGCTGCACACACTGTTCTACAATGAGACTCTTATCCATGGTCTTGTCACTGAATGCATTACAGAAAAATAATAATCTTCATTAATTACATTTTAATTTGCACCTATCTATCTCAGATGTAGTTGCATTGGACTAAACTATCCACAATCATAAATCAAATCTTCTATCCTCATATTGCGAAGAATGAGAAGTTTTCTGGGGAGAGATATTGGTATTTGTAATTTAGGATTAAGAATATGCACATACAAGTCTGGTCCCTGGCCATTCTCTACAGTGTGTTGCTGAGAGACGTACTTTTTCTCATTTCTCCTTCTTTCAGAAATCCAACTATATTAGCTTTTGAGGGCTTGCTTACTTAAGGGTCATATACTGTGAGTGCAGCTGAATGAATTCTGTGTAATAAAAGATGAGAGTTCCTCTGGACTTCATTTAAAGTTTGCTGCTCAAGAGGCTGGAAACTTGCTATGTCTTTGCTCTTTCCTCAAGTATTCCCAAAAGCTCAAATCACAATAGATCACTTGGGAGCTTGAAATGATATGTCTGTTGCCTACAAACCTTGGAGCAGAGAGGAGGGAAATTGAGGTCTTGACCTATAAGTCCAAGTCTGCATGGAAAAGGCTACTCACCAAATGCCACCTACATTAGAATCTCTCCTGCTTATTTGGGTTTGTTGGTAAATTACATGTTCAGTAACTGTTGTCCTTGAAGTCTCTCCAAGACTTACTGAACCTCAGTGTTAACCTTTTGCCAGCCTGAAAATTGACTGTTTATTTCTGCTTTTATTTTTTTACCTCTTTTAGCGAGTTTCTAATACATGGCAGACCTTTACCTTTCACCTCAGGACTACTTAGTTCCCATAATAGCCTTCCGTGAAGGACTTTGCTGAAGTCTTTTTGAAAGTCCAGACAAATTATATCTACCATTTCCCTTCATCCACTCCCTTCCAGACCTTCAAGGAGTTGGCAGATTGGCGGCGAGGTGTGATGTGCAGTGCCCAGTTCTCGGTCAGCACACCCACACCATCAGTAATTTTTTGCAGGTGGAAACTAGGGAAAGATGTTACAGGAGAGAGCAGAGCTTAGAGGGGGAAAGGTGAAGGAGGAAACAAATTGCATCTGGTGAACTTTCCTCCTGGTAAAATAAAAGCTCGTGTCTTGGATCTGATACATCATTTTCTCTGAGAAAAGAAGAAGTTGGGGTGTTTTTTTAAATCCATACGTAGCTAAAGGTTTCTTCTGCTTGATTATGGTATCAGGCACAGTGAACGCACAAGATACCGACAGAAAACATCGGGAGCCCTCTCAGCATGAGGGAGGAATGTACTGGTGGACAAGGAATATGACATTTAGGTTAGATTGGGTAAAAGCATGCGGTTTACAGCCCTCAAATTCAGAAAGATTTTTCTCAATGCTTTTTCCTTTCAAAGGCATTCAATCCAATCTCCTCGCCTCCCATTTTGTAATTGAGGTGCCTCTTCTCAGGAAAGCAGGAGAGCATCATAAAATACTACTGTTTTATGGTCTCTGTTCACTTCTCTTAAAATTAACCATTATGCTGTACCACATTTTCTATACCTGCCAAACTATAAACCTTTCAAAAAAGCCATGAAAACATTGGGGTTGGCATATTGCTTGCCCTGTAACTCTGCTGCTTGCAGATCAGCGGTTTGTCAAGCAGCAGCATGGGCGGGTAGGTATCATAGGAAAAGCTGAGATTTTCCAGCAGTAATATTCTTGAAAACTGCATATGCAACGCACTGGCGTCCGCGAGCACCTTAAGCAAAGTGCAGGTTTTTCAGCTCGTTGATAGTGATGTTAGAAGGTGAGGTTCCTTTATTTCATTTAGCATATTCATTGCTCCAGTTAACCCATTCTCACAGATACTCCTTTTCCTGAACCTCCCGGTCTGGCACAGAGAAAGGCTAGGAAGCACAAAGACATTTCTCTCTTCTGTCCTTCTTCACTATCCAGAAGCAGTCAAAATGTTTTCCACTTCTGGTCTTCCAGAAAGGATGGAGACCATGTTAAGGGAAGCTTTTGGGATAAGCTGATGGAAACGGAATAGATTGCTCCCTTGACTGCACCCTATCCCATCCCCTAATGACTGTTTTCCCTTTGCTCCCTGTTTTTCTAGGTCTGTACAGAAATTTGGCATTTCTGGTATCGTTGCTAAGATAATCATGGCCTTACCTGGTGTTACGGATGTCGTCCTCTAGGTGCTGTTGGCCTTGCAAGACTGCACTTGCCAAAACCCCCTTAATGCTCTCTTACGGTTTTCTGTGAAGCTTGGCCACCTCTCACATAACCTCTAGTCCTAGGAGTTTCATGACAGGCCTACAGACCAGTTCCAGTGTCCCTGGAAACATCCCAGTGTCCCTGAGATGTCTCCAGACGCCCGACAGTCACTGACGTTTAGGCATGCTCAGACCCGGGAGGCCTGGGATGACTGCTTTTGGAAGGTATTTGCCTTCACGGTTGACAAGTCCTCTCTGCAGAGCAATCACAAGTTTATCTTCACCTGCAAATGTAAGTGTGGAATTCTAGATTCTCATGAATGGGATGCTCTGGATCTGAAGGATTAATTTAGGACACAAGGTGCAAAACCAGATGCAAACAGTGTCTTTATTCCGCCTCTGCGTGCATTACAGAATACATCCCAGCCCAGAACAGTACTTCTGCCGAGGAGCTGGTTGGTAGAAAGCAACACAATTTGCAGGACTGCTGAAAGAAACTTTCTCTGTTAAGGACTGAGAACAAGCACCTAGTGGTTTCTACATTATGGTAGACTTTTTATTGTATTAACATGTTTTAGTCTGGAGGAAAAAAAATTCTTATTTTCACTGGAGCTGCAGCTGAAACACATTGAGAAAGATCTGAATTAAGAGACAACCTACATGTTCTTGACCCAAGGTATAAATATATTTCAGGTGACAGAAACAATTCAGTGTTACCCAGCCTCCAACCCAAACAGCTTTTGTCTTCAAGCTATTCCCTAATTCTTAGCTAATTTCAGCTGGTATGTATAAAAAGTCTGCCATTTGTTAACAGCCCTCTTTGGGGTTAGCTTGCTCAGGCACCATTAACCTGCTACACAGAAACTTTGCATGCAGGATACGTGCGAGTTCAGAACAACGCAACGGTTTATTGCCTGACACACAGAGGATACCTGGGATGTAGGGAGCTGTGAGGCTGAGCACGCTCACTGCTCAGGACAAAGACCGGGAGGCTCTTTGCTGGCCAGGCAGACACCGGTCAGGAGGGGACAGATCGCAGCTCTGCGGGTCCCTGGTGTTGCTGAGCTTCCATCCTGCACTAGCTCCATCAGTGCGGACAGCCCCTAGGACCTGAGCTGAGAATCTAACAGCTCCTGGCCCCTACAAGGCTCACATTGGCGATTTTCTTATTTTCTTCCTGAGTCCTTGAGCTACTCGCGCTCCCCATCTCCGTTGTCTGACCTCTCTCTGCAGTTTCACCTCTCCCCTCCTCCCGCAGGCTTTTCATAGCTCTCGCTCACAGCTCAGCAATTTTCTCGGAGGCCTGAGCCAAGGTTAAGTACCAGAGCAGGGCTTTGTGTCCTTGGCTTTGCATCCCTCCTGCAGGGAGGGAGGTTTTGACAGAGGTTACCGAGCGAGAGCCACCGTTTTCACTTCGGCAAGAGGTAGAGTAAGAAACACCACAGGGAAGCGCAGACAGGAGCCATATGGTTGGAGGAGTCAGGGTATAAATCATATCTATTACACTAAAATAGCTCAAGGAAATATATTTTAACTTTAATGGTAAATGACAGAAAAAGTTGAATTATATGCTAAAAGCATGTAAATGTTTACTAGAACAGGAAATATTTTTTCACCAATTGATATTTTAAAAAAAAGCATTACGCAGAGCCAAACTCTTTGCTCGTATTATGAGCGTGCTGATTTTGAAAGTGCTTAGTCAAAAAAAAAAAAAAGTTGAGCACTGTACTATTATTCTGAATAACTAGAAATAGATAGACAGCGATGGGCTGTTTTAGAAGTGTTGGGTGACAGCCTAGTAATTTGGCAAGAAAAAAGTCCTGGTGCTTGGACTGTGGGATCAGAGGTTTCTCATTTCTGTAGGGAACCAAATTCCAAATACCAACGGTATTTGGTTGCTAATATTATCCCTTAAAGTTAAGTGTTAATAAGTGACAATAAACAAAACACTATGTCAGTGACATAATTTGTCTTTAACACTTTCCTAAAACTTTTTTTTTAATTGATGAAGGTAAGTTTGGTTTGTTTTTATTTTTCCTATATTAAAGCTCAACAGCAAATAATGGAAAATTTGCAGCAGAAAAATTCCACATTAAAGACTGAAACTTAAACAGATACTGTCACACAGCTGAGGACAGGTGGTTACAAAGGGTCTGCAAAAGAATACTGTTTGTTTTGTTTTATCTGCACAGATTAATCTGACTCGGACGGTTGGAGTGACTGCACGTACAGGACTGTGTGGAGCAACTGTGGCCTGTTCTTCAGGTAAAAACAGACGTGCAAATGAATTATTTACCTCGAGGAGGCTCAGAAGTTGTAAGGATGATTGTTAAGGGTGGCAAAACCCAGTGGGCTGAAGGGCTTTGGGGGGTTCATCCCTTCCTGCCCCATAGAGGCAAGAGGCAACTGCTTCTCTCTGCTTCCACGTCTGGCTAAACAGAAATTCCCACTATGTGTGGACAAGTCTGGGCACAAATGGATTAACAAACGCAGGAGCACAACACCTTTATAAGCACCCACAGAAAGCACGTGCAGCAAAAATAAGGATGTGCTCAGGCAGAAAGTTCTTTCACTAGAACCTTTCACTGTGCGTTAAGTCCCTTCCTACCTGTGGTCTCGGCCACTCTGCCGACCCCACGGCTGGTCCGGCGCGAGGGCCACTAGCATTCCACCCGCTCGCAGATAACAGAAGACGCTCAGATAGAACAGTTAGAAACAGGGTTTAATAGGAATGCAGGCTGACTGCAGAGAGTGGGTGCAGCCTTGGTAAGGCCAGGGTCCTGCTTACAAGCAAACCTCCCTTTTCCTGCCCTGCTTCTCTCTGTTTTACAGTGGTTGCTCCTCCCCAGACCACTTTGGTCCCTCCCGTTCCTTCCCTTTTGCCCTTTCACCAATGGCTGAGGCTGGAAGTGGCCCCTGGAGGGCATCTGGTCCAACTGCCCCCGCTCACCCTGCAGTAGGGCTGATGGGCTTTATTCAGAGGGGGAGTGAGGTGACTTCACTCTGGTGGCTCTGGGTACAACAAAGCGCCCTCGCAGTTGTCCATCTTCAGCCATCGTTTCCTCAGCTGCCCTCCAAAGCAGTACGGAGAAAACCATTGCCCTTTCCTACCTATTTTGTTTGTTTGAAGAGCATACAGGAACAGCAAACTAAGACTTACGTGCACCTCTTTGGGCTAGTGAACTTCCAGTGTTAAAGAATTTTACAAAGTGGACATGGAAGCTGCTTATTTTTCAATCAGAAATCTGAAGACATCGTTGGACTTACCTCACTCTCCCCTACGGGGAGGGAAAAAGCAATTGTTAGTGCTTTGAAATTCCACATGAATTCATTTCAGTTTTGTTTTTATGGCCCTCTGAAAAATAATTCAAATAGAGCAGGGAGAGAAGGTTTTACTTTTACGGTTCTTCTATATATCTAAAGTGACATGAACGGTAAGTGGCATAGCTATGATTAGAATGAGGAGTAGGGGAGACAGGGTCATCATGAAGTATTTATAACGGCACGTTGTATATTTCCCCTGTCAGAGAAGAATGGATGGGAAAGCAGTAAAGCTGCATTAAGTTAAAAATATGAAATGTCAGTTGGTGTTGAGAATACTTGATGCCGGATTGCTTTGAATAAACAGAAGGAAGGACAAAAGTATTTGAGAAGAAAATATCATAGTTCCTTTCTTTCGAGTCACTTTGGTGAATTTTTTTCTGAATTAAAAGTTACACATTTTGACCTCTATTTTTCTGGTGCTTCAGATAATCTCCTAAAGTTCACGTATGCTAAATGTGTTTCAGACTAGACATAAGGAAGACTTTTTGAGGATGAAGGTGGCAAAACACCGGAACAAGTTGCCCAGAGAGGGGGTGGAGGCCCCATCCCTGGAGACATTCCAGGTCAGGCTGGATGAGGCTCTGAGCAACCTCATCTAGTTGAAGATGTCCCTGCTCCCTGCAGGGGGTTGGACTAGATGGGCTTTAGAGGGCCCCTCCAACCCCACACAGTCTGTGATTCTACTGAAAGACTGGATGTTGGAAATGACAAAAGTGAACATAAACTTTAAATGCTACATGAAATATTTTTGTGTGTTAAAAGATCAGAGAGTAGGTGAAAAATCATGATTAAATTATTTTAAGCACTGGAGCAAAGAGCTCTGCAAAATCTTAAAATATTTTCCTATTTCAAGTGGAAGCAGCTGTACAGCACCCTGTGCTACATATCCTACAGAACTGGGCCTTAGTTAATAGCTTTACCATTTTTTAGAGCTGCTTCTATGAGCCATGTAGACCTTCTCATTTTTAAATACACTGACCATTTTTCTTTAGAATATTTCTTCAGGAAAATATTTTTATTTTTTAGGGAGAAAGTATTTTGTAAAACACAAATATAACCAAACTTGCATTGCCGAGGGGACTGTGATTCCCCTTCCAGACTAGTGATGCAGGCCCTGACTGCGCAAATGGAGATCTGGAGGTAAGCGATTGGCAGAGTCTCCAGATGACTGTAATTTGTTGTAAATTACAAGGTGTTCTGGGGACAACAGGAATAGGGGTCGTAGGGCATATGAACTAAGATACGCTGCCTGGGTTGGCTGTATTTTGTCTTTTCTGGTAGAATTGAAGTTGATCTGGAAAGCAACTGGGGAGCAGTGCTGGCTGAGGTTTGTCGACACACAGCAGCCGTATATGCGCATGCATGTGCGTGCGGGTGTACGGTCACGGGAAGGAGACGCTTCTGAGAGACAAGTTTTCCTGATTTCACTCTCTACCAGCTGCCCCTGCAATTGCAGGGGGCATAGGCACAGCAGTAAGTTAAAAACAGAATAAGGCATGGGTCTGGGAGAATACAGAGACTTAGTGATTTAATTACCTTGAAAGAACTTTTCAAATAACTGCATTCTCAACAAAAATACGCTGTTAGTTATTTGTTAAGGTTTGTAACAAAGGCTTTATAGACTGTATGTCAATTAGTCATTCCAAACTTCCCAGATAATGCAAGAATTATGAATAGAAATATTGTAATTTTCTGGTTATAAAACCCCTAAATTATCTCAGGAATTTCCCAGATTTTTTTTTTAAATTAACATTTTGATAATCAGGAAAGATACACTCATGTTGATTGCTCGTACACACATGATTTTGCATATTACTGTGAAACTTCTAAGAAAGCGCTAAGCACGTGTGAGAACACTTGCGGGCCCAGAGCAGCAGTGACTCCCAGTAGAGCGGCTGTAGCAACATTTTGGAGAAGGACTGAGACAGAAGTGTTTTGGGAATCATATTCAGATTCTTTAAAATATGTAAATCAGCAACCACAAAGCAGAATCGACTATGATATACTGTAGCCTGTATCACAGATACACTCCCAGATATTATTCTCTTGGTGTCCCAGCTGTCACTTCTGGTAGGCTAAAAATGCCAGTTTTGATAAAAAGCTCTTTCTGATACAGCTCAGGGGAAACACGGATGATGAACACTCCTCCTGAACTATGAGCACTCTGTTTGACACGTTCAACAATAAGTGATACCATTTCCTCCCAAGGGGATTAACAGGGGATCTGGCATTGGCAATAGTCTTACACTGTGAATATATTCTGGGTTTAATTGCTGTTATTTTATTATACTACTAGGGATTAGACAATCTATTTAGTTGGAAAAAGTGTATCCTTTGGACAAACTAAAGTATTTTCCATTAACAGCAGTAAATCCCTTAATAAGGATAAAATTACAATGAAATTAATTACATCCGGAACTTGTCAGGAATGTCTGCTCATATTCCTTCTGACTTCATTTTCTCGGAAGAAAATACATTCATTTGAAAGAGAAAGCTTTTTGGCCAGGCAGAGAAAATGCTGAAAGAGAGCACACAAAGGGTAGGTTTTGCACTTAATACTGTCACCGAGCAAGGAATTTCATCCTCCTGTGCTTCCTTCCTCCCCGGTCCCTTCACCCCCTCTCGCATCTCTTCAGCCTGCGAACCCCCGGGGGCTGGGGGCGACTCTGGGCCTCTCCGTACGTGGAACTCGCCCAAAGCTTAGTCCTCCCTGCTGAATTGTGCCTTGGCTTGACCTCCAGAACTGAGAAACAACTTGGGTAACAAAGAACGTTCAGGATCCTGTTTCAGGAAATTTCTTTTGCCAAAAGGCCCTTTTCCGTGAGTGCTTTAAAAAAAAAAAAGAAAAGAAAAGAAAAGAAAAGTTTCCTTTACTTTGACTTTTATTTATTTTTCCACTACAGCAATGCTCCTGGAGCTCATTTACTTCCTCTCGTTCTCCCAACAGGGTGCCTGCTCTTTCCTTCAGATGCACAAATCCATATTCCTGCAGCAATCGGGGGCTGGATCTCGCATCTGTCTGTCAGCCGTCACGGAGCAGGCTCAGGTGAGATCCCTGCTTTGTCAGGCAGCTGTATTTTCTGTGGAGGCTCCTGCTGCTCCACCGACTGTGTTCTGTAAAACACCCTGATTCTTCCTTAGCTTTTTTCTGAACGATGTCATTGACAGCCAGGATTCCACTGAGGAGTTTTGCACAAACTCTCATAGTACACTTTATTACTATTTATAAGCATAACTGACGGTGTTCTTGCTGGAGAATAAATATTACTGGAATATTTATTGTGATGAAACTGGAAATTTGCTGTTAATTGCTAGAGATACAGGGGTATAAGCATTTCCTAGTCTTACAGGTAATGGATTATTTGATTCCCCAATCACAGCAGCAGAATCTGAGCCAGTGCTTAAGGAATTGTGGAAGAATTTCCGATGGCCTTCAATGATCTTTGTTGGAGAAGAAAACTATGTTTGCAGAAAGTCAAGAAATTATAGGATTATTTTTTAATTAGTTGTGACACTCCAAATGTTAAGTCTCGTTACCTTTTCGGTTGATGTTCAGTCAAACACCCTCATATTAATAATATTAAATAAAATAAATACGGGATACATTGAGATTGAGCTAGATGAACCACTGCTAATATGGTTTGAATTTGCATATTTTGTTTGCTTTATTTATTCAACACTGCAGTGAAATCCAAATGGTATTTGCCCTTCAAAAGGGCAAATCCAGACTAACATTGTTAGTGGTAGTAGAGAATTATGATTCAAAATGTTGCTTAATTTTTTCTTGTTTATTACTACATAGTGTTTTCATGTGAGGTAATTTTATTATTAATGACCTAATGGACCTATTGTCAAAAAAGCCCCAACCATTCAAAACACCCAAGATGGGAAAATCCTCCCAACACATTTCTAATCAGATCATGTTAAAGCACGTCCTTGCTATTAAAGCAGAGGATTCCCTCTGTTAATTCTTCGTGTGGTTCACCTTTTTATAATCTGCTTGTGGTATGAAGTTCTAATGAAGGTTTTGAAACTTTGTCCTGTAGGTGTTGTCAGGTCCATGTATCTCAGCATAACTCAGCAACTGCACTCTAATGAGAGTGGAGGATTTTAATCCCCTCGTGCACCAGTCCGGGGAACAGGTCTTATTCCCTGTGAATGGTTGGTCAGCACATGCTGAACACGGAGTTTGTGGTGAGGAGGAGGGGCAGAGTCCACCTCAGTGCACCTGTCGGTAGTGGGGCACCTCCTGGTAGTCTTAATTTGATGCTAAAGCTACCCTGACAAAAGGACCCCAAAGGTATTCCTGCGAGCAGCCCATCAAGTTGGCAAAGAAAAATTATCTTCCTCGGTTCATTCTGTGGGTCACGAATTCCCGGGTTCATCTCATGGATATTCTGGCTGGAAAGCAATGCCAGCAGTTCCGCGAGGAACCCGATGCCATTGTTAATGCAGGACATTGAGGTCGAAAATTGTTCAAACCCCAAATTTGTTTAGAGTTACAGGGGAAAAGGCCATTTGGCACCAGAAGCCTGCACTTTAAGGTGTATTAATCTCAGCTCACCCCCACAATTCCTCTCTGCATCCTTCAATTAATTCCATGTACAAATAACCAGTCGTCTTGAACTCATTTTTTATATTTGCTGTAATGGCTTTACAGAATCACTTTGCGTGTATTAACTGAAGGGAGTAAGTGTGAACACTTGAAGAATGTCATGCTGTTTTGGCCATGGAAGGCTGTTATTTTAATGGGACCCTTGTGGTTGCAGCCACATGAATCACACTCACAGCACAGTCGTACCTTTTAAACAAACAGAGGTATCTTCTTCTCCTGGCTGTGGGATAGATTAGCTTTTTTGTGCTTTAATTTTTTTAATACAAAGATTGCACTTCATCCCAGTTGAAATAATCTCCATCTACAACATGAGAACCCTTAGTTACAAGCTTATTAATTGATTATCTCACTAATTAGAGTATGATTGCTGTTGTACGGCTTCAAATTAATGTTGAACTACTTGAATTGAAAAAAAAATACACACAGATTACATCTATTGCAATTTTGAATGCAAATATAATAGCAAGAGATATGAATGACAATTACCAGTTTAATTAGCATTTCAGCACAGAAATTAATATAGATATAGCACATTACGCATCAAAATGTTCATGTTTGGTGTTTTGGTAAGCGTATGAATCATCCAGGATAATTGGCACTGTATGAAGAAGATGGCTACAGGAAATTTGGTCTCCGTATCAGTGTGCTGTCAGTTGTTCACTTGTTTGCTTCACTGCACTGAGCTAAATGCCTATGTGTGTAGAATCTTAATACATACTTATTAATTATTTTTGGATTCGGCTGTAGGAGCAAACTAGAGCTTTCTTATTAAAATGCTTTCTCTAAAGAAAATATCCACAATAATCTGTCTGCCCTAGGGCTGCTCCCAAAAGAAATAATAAAAAAAAAAAGAACAATTTACTTGAGTACTGAGATACATTCCTGTTTAAATTTTAAAACTGTGTTTTCTCTTTCTCCCTCCCAAGCCATCGTGCTAATAGGGATGAGCTGTGACATTACAGGATCTCCGATGCTGAACTCTGCCGGTGTACGTATATGTGAAGCAAAGCCCTAGTACCTAGAAGAAATGGATCGCTAATTCTGTAGGTGGCAGAGCTTCCTCTGAACCATCGTCCTGGAGGCTGGAGGAAGGACTTGGCGTTACACCTCAGAGCTTACAAACGGTGTGTTGCTTAAATCTGGCACTGCTTATCATCTTCAGAAATATAGGGAATTTTATGGAAGACATTTTCTTTTCTGATGTTTAGGTTGACGATGCCCATTCTGGGTTTTCTGGGCGGGGACTCGAGTGCACATGTTTTAACAGAAGACGTGTCGGCGAGGAGGGGCGCAGTCATACCACAGGCGATACCCTAATGGTTAAGGTACCGCTACAGCGCCCGTGCCTGGCAGTCGTGCACACAGCCTCCCTCCGGTGAGCCTCCAGGGAAAAGAACTGAGGGAGAAATGGTCTGGAGGGCAGCCACGTACGCTGCAGCCAAGCTGGAGGCACGATGGAGCCAGGACTGGTTTGGGATGTCTTTGGTTTCTAACAAGATCCCAAAAAGTTGGTGGTCCTTTACCAGACAGTGTCATCCCTGCGTCTCATCTCTCTAGTGAGTAATTTTTCTTTCCACCTTTCTTCCCTGGTGTGTCCACTAGGGTGGCACTGGGAGCTGTAACGAGGCTTTGCTTCTACTGCAGCTCTGCCAGCACTGCTGTAATACAAATACAACAGTATTTCTGACGTGGCAACTTATTTTTAGGTATGCTGCCATTCGGTTCTTGCAAACTTAAAAATATATGAAGACCATTAAAAAAAAACGTGAAAAATATGTATCCAATTGTAGCGTTCCAATATCCAGCTTTAGGAGGGTTTTAATTTCCAATTTCCGGAAGATATTTATTAGGCCATTAGTTATATTTTAGTTTTTGCTATGCCAAAGCTATCAGGTCAGTTCTTTTCAAATTAGACCTGTGTAAATACACGAGTTACTACTGGTAATCCGGGGAAACACCTTTATGAGTATTTTCAGAAAAGAAAGTGTGTCAGTGTTCAAACAGTCATTAATCTAATGAAGCATTTGATAATTGCAATAAGTTAAAGTGTGAGGCTATAGCTATTCCCTTTAATACTAAAAATCCCCAGATACTGAACCATCATATATATAATTATATAACTGAATGCTTATGTAAATTCAATCGCCTATTTTGTAAATCTTCTGGTCTCAGAAGGATACAGATTGATGATGTTCGGTACTAAGTTCTCAGATCAGCACTTACAAGGCATTTCTTAAATCTTTCTTGCCACTTTCTGTCTAGTCAATTGGAAAAATCTGTCCTGAGAGTAATTGAAAATTGCCCCAGATTGTCATTGAGTGATTTGCAGAAATATCCTTTGATTATAGTCCCAGTCAGTTTTATATTATATTGGCCCTCATGCTGCACTGAGAAAAAATAAATAACTCGTCAGCTGTGGGCAACCAGATAATTGGTGTAGTTTATTCAAAAAAATTATGTCTATTTCTGTAGGCGATCTTCTGCAAGGTTAAAAAAAATCAATACCACAAATCATGTGTCAATGGAAGTATGACAGCCTTACAAGGTCTGCTGAACTCCATCCAAATGTTTATTTTCTTCGGCAGTATAACTTTTCTGCAGGAGGTAAAACCAGCACTTTGTACATTCTTACGCTCTCCCCCTCCCATCTTATAAAAAATAAAGTATGAACACTGTTTTAAGAGAACTAACCTTGCAAAGGTGGGATACAGACGGCCTCCCATTTGTCTACATAGTTCATACTCCTGTTCATCCTCAGTAGCCCAACAACACTTCTCTTCTGGATTTGCTGGGCGCTAACAAGGCACATCATCACCGAGACAGACCCGCTTGGGGCTGCTGTAGAAGATACTGGACAATTTGATTGACGTGGTTCTCTCCACTGTTGACAAACTTCAACTCTGAGAATAATCTATTTGGTCTGAGGTTCTTAAAGGCAAATACACGCCAAAGGAACTTGGTTTGGGGACCTGTTAAAATCAGTGCCTCCTGAATCCTCCAACTCTCCTGAGTATCAACACATCTGAAGTGCTAGCATCAAGAAAAGAGTTTTTACTCCGAATTTAAGTATTAGATTTGCCCAATGGCTGATACTTGTGTAATAATTTTCTAGATGCTCTATATCCATGCAATGTGAGGAGATATACTGAAAAATATTATTGGAGGGGAAAAAAAAGAAAAAAAAAAGGATAATGAAACCCTGCCAGAAACAAAAAAGTAAATTGTAATATCAGGTTCTCAGACAGACGAAAACATTGAGAACAGAAGCCTTAAGTTGCCCAGTGGTCAGATCTGTGTGGCATGTGTAGCAGGAAAATACCTTCAGAGAAAAAAAAACCCTCACAGCTACAGCTCAAAACGTCTTTCAGATGAAGGAGCAGCGAACCAAGGAAGCGGAGGTCTTGCAGGTCCAGTCTCAGGCAAGCCAGCTGCTTCAGAGTGAGAAATGCAGTAGATGCTAATGGCATTGTTTAGAATGAGATGGGAAAACATTAATATTTCTCTTGGGACAACTTATAGTATTCCAGCAGGAAACTTTAAGGCAAGATCTGGGATATAAAATGCTGGTAGAAAGACAGATAGTTTACTCTTAAAAGAAATAAATCCTGTGCCACTACAATCTCTTTTTTTAGCATCCAGCATTCACCAGATGCTCGTACTGAAAATCAGCCCTAGCATTTCGTACGCTGGCTCTGGCTTTGTTTTGAAATTGTCACAGGACCGCCCGCAGAAAGCCCATTCTAGCTTCACAAATTGCTGTAGCTTCTATTTTTGATATATTCTGAAAGCTGGTTTGTCCTGCCACATCTGAGTAGACAAAGCCCCAGATAAAGACACACACCTTCGGAAAAAAAATCTGGTCTAAAAATAAATTTATTATAAAGGAAGAGTTACTTATAAGCAAATTTAATTCTGTTACTATTAATATGTTAATGTGAATTGCTATCTTGCTTTATTTAGTATCATAAAGTACTGATGGAACTGGATGACAACAAGGGGAATGTCTGGAAGATTTTCCCTTTTCAGTTTGGTGGTAAAATCTCTTGAAATAAATTTAAATAGCAATGACAAAACAAACATACTTTTGTTATTTGATACAGCCTATGGAGTCTTGGCAAGTAATAAACAAATTAAACTCTGAGGCAATAATTATAAATAAGCCCACCACTTCTATATTATAGAAGAAAGCAAATGTCTGAGGTTTTTTAAGGAAAAATTGCTTATATCTGAAGGAATTACAAGTGACAGAATAAATAAGCATAAATGAGATAAACGGTTGTTTGTTTGTTTGGTTTTTTTTGGGGGGGGGTGGTGTTAAAATCCTTAGGGAACTACAAATTGGAGAAGATGTTTAAGAATAGGAGAAACACCAAATCCCGAACTTCCAAGCCAGAAGAACGATCTGGCTGTTGATCCTGACCAAGCAATTGCAGGTGTTGCTGCCCAGCACTCACACTTCAGATATCTACTTCATAAATGTGAAGCTGTTTATTCCTCACATTCACTTTCCACAGAGGCAGACGTGACGAGTACAAAACTGGAAGAAGCGCTCGAAGTTGGCATTGGATATGAGAACTGCAGAACTTTTTTTTATGACCCTGACAAGTATGTATGAGAACTGTAACAAGTATATTGTGAAATAATTGACTTACTAATGTCTTCAGTCTCTTTCTCCATTCTTCCTCCCAATCGTCTCACCGTCCCAGGTCATGGAAACCCTGTGGGTGCCTTCAAGAGGAATGCCTCGCACTTCTGTCCTCAGCTGGAAAGCACTGGGGACCTCGATAGGTGCAGTCCCACACCTAACTCTCCCTGATATAAGGTGTATATTATGACTTTCAGTGTCCATGAGGTAATACCAGAAACGTGACCAACCATCGCACGTAACCTTCCATGAAGGGAAGAAGGAGATAAGTCATAAGGTTTTCTATTAAATTGAGTAATGCCTTTTAATAAGCTGTTTTCTGTGGCTTGCCGTGGTGCAGTTAGCAAAGTTGCCGTGCAATAGCTGTCCTCTGAAGACACGTCTTGTCTCACCTGGGTGCAATTTAATTAGTAGGTGCCATCCGTAACCATAGAGTGAAGGGGCTCATGACTACTGATTCTACGTAGCTTGTGTTCTCCAGAAGCAGGGAATGTTTTCTGCCTGCAACCTAGGCCTTTACAAAGACACCCCCAGTGCCTGTTTCCTGACAGTGATGAAACATTGTAAATTCTTTATGGGAGTTTTGCTTCCGCCCCTCCCCCATCTGAGAACAGCGGGAAGATGCTTTTAGAGAGAAACAAAAGCCCAGTATGAGAAAAATTGTGAGGATTCTCACGAGAATGGTGGATGCTATAGAGAATGAGCGTTGGTTTAGGCTTTGGGGGAGGGAAGTCAGACTTCCATATGGATATGGAACAATTTTTTAGCCAGTTAAGGCTGTTTGGGAAAAAGCTGTTATTCGAACTAGAATATTGGAAGAAGCAAGAGAAAAAGAATTAGGCCTTGGTCACTAAAGACAGGGTTCTGCTGACAATCTCTTTGACTTAAGAAGTTGCCTCTGAGGTGATGCAGCAATCTCCATTTCTGGGAAACTGGCGGGATTGGAACTTGCAGAGTAGACGCTGCTGCAGCGCCTGGACTAACATAAAAAAAAGCCCCAAACTTGAGGAAATTTTGCTTAACCTCCATGAAATCCTGGTGTTTAGGGAAACAAAGAATTGTGCCTTACTGAGCAGACTAGTTCAGGTAGGTCTATGGGTGCATAGAATATAAAATTACCTTAAAAACTTCTAAAAATACATGAATTTACTTCTTGCCATATCAATGAAGAAATAGCCAGAGATTTGCCTGTCATCTTCTGGCTTTGAAGTATAATGCTATTCTAAATAGGACGTGTTTCCATTCATTATTTAATTAAAATCAAAATTGAGTAAGCGATTGAGAAATTAATAAAACCAGAAAAAAATTGTAATAAGGATTGCACAGGAAGGAGTTCAGAAGCATGTATTTCTCCTTCTCGAATTGCATTTGATTTGTCTGACCTATTTCTCAGCAAAGCTCCACTCTTGAACAGTTCTGCTGGAGAAGATGGCTAAGCTGCAAGAGGTTATTTCTTAAATAAAACCCTGCTAAATTCTTATTAATAGGACCCAGCAACCGGGATCTGAAAGAGTACGTCAGTTTCTCTTTTTGTTATGATGTGGCAGACATACCTCAATAATTTTGAATCACATTCTAGGCTGATGGGTGAGTAAACAATAGGAGAATTAGTCCTTTAAAGCCTAAACAAAAGCTCAACATTTCCAGCAGCTGGAGTACAACAGCTTCTGCTGCTTTTTCCTTTGCTATCACAGTCACTGTTATAATTTGCTGGCAAGGAGCGAGGTAAGTACATTGCAGCCAACATCCTCCCCGTAGGCATTAAGCAGTTTACCTGAATGATGTACATCGCTTCTGCCAGCTTAAGGCCTTGAGCCTCGAAATATTTTTCCTTAACGTTTGGTCCCTCGCACAAAAGCGCGGTACGCTCGCAGCTGCACCAGAAAGCTGTCTCCCCCGCAGCTGGGGCCAAGAAATAACAGCTGTGCCAAGTGGCACGGATCACGAACAATTAGGCAAAAGGATTGTGTTATTTAAAACCTTCATCCCCTCAGATGCACAGCCATCAGAAAAAAATGAAATGCCTTCCTACCACAGGAAAATGCATCTTGCAATCTGATTAAGCAGGTGAGTCGGTTTAGGAACAGGTTGCGGCGGCATGCACCTCCCCGGCACCGATACCTGTCGTAAAGCTGGATGTGTGCTCCAGCTGCCTCAGAGAACAAATCCACTCCCAAAACCCGCACTGGAACAGAGAAGAAACAAAAAGGAGAGGTTAAACTGTTCTCATGAGCTTTCCAACCCAAAGTTTGAGCCAAATGAAGATAGGGTGGGAGAATAAGTATCTTCCTAGCTCCCAGTCTGTACACGCACAGAAGATATTTTTTTTTAAAGAAATTATTGACAGCTTCTGATTAGTGTTTCTACTTTTGAGACACTCTTCACCTACACTACCAGTTCAGCAGCTTCACCAACAATCGATTTAAGTTAATCGTGAGAAGGATGAACATTATTGAATGGATATTCACTGCAAATAGTCCTTACTAGAATCTCACCAGATCATCAGATGTCGTCCTAGAAAGTCCTGTGCTGGAGGTGAGGTGCGCAGGGGCAGGTCTGGAGGAAGGGATCCCCCCGCTCCCTTCGCTGAGGTACCCTTGGCTGGGAAGGCAGACGTGAGCCATGGATGGGGAGCACAGCCAAGCCGACTGCAGACCAACCCGCACAGCAGTGGCAGAAAGCTAAAAAAGACTTGAAAATACAAGGTACCGTGTAAGTACTGATGGCTGTTCTCTAGCCACAAGTATTCTGTTCAGTTTGAGGATTTGATTGTACAACTGTATTTCAACAAATGAATAGCTGAAAGTAAACATCAGAAAAGTAGAGTTTTCGTATTAATAGTTATCTTTAAAGTAATAATAGTAAGGTGCGAAATACACTTGTGATGGCTAATGTTGTATTCCAGCCCAACCAAACATTAAAACTAGCAACTGTTAATAATGGAAAAATAAAAATCATGAAACTGTGGAGAAGTAGGAAGCTGAAAGGAATACACAGGTGGTTAGTGGGAGAGCTGTTACGCATGTACATTTTTCTCTAAATATATAGTTACGAACAACATTTGCTTTTATCTTGGATTGTGTAATACTTGACACCAGTCCCACGTGGGATTAAGTACATGCTTCGTGTAACGTGTGGGAGCAGTCCTGCTGCAGAAGAAAGACTTGATCCAACTGAAAGCGACACATACCTGAAAACATTTTTTCTAACCACAGAAATGTCTAAGTGTTTTCAGGCACAAGTTTTTTTTTTTAATTAAATTAACTGTTGGCATTTCCACTTAGTGGTGTACAACTATCATTATAAATTATTAGGAGAAGGATGCAAATGGTTATGAATTTTGAAAACTCAAATGTACGAGGTGCCCTTCCCTACACCCAGGGAAGTGAATGCAAGGTTCTTCACCTGGTGGAACCAAACTGCTTTATCAAGAAATGCAATTGTTTGCTTTATCAAGAAATGCAATCCAGTATCTGATAGAAATAGCTTCGTATACCAGAGATTGATTATGATACTGCTTGTAAAGCAAACTTTATTTATTAGTGAGTTACAGTGTATGTTTATCAATCAAAACCAATTTAAAATATTTTTATATGCAGCCTTCCTTATAATACAGAGTATGCTTAAGAACTGAAATCTAAAATTGATCTTTTTGCAGCTATGTTGTATCTTTTCCTTGGGAATTTTTTACATTATAAAGTGTATAACACCTGATGGTCTTACTGACAATCCATGCTGTCCTGCCTCTGGCGATACAAAATCGAAGAAGAACAAATTTTTTCCTGTTAATTTTAGTAACAATAACATTTTGCACTATGAGCTCTACATTTTTTACTCTTGAAGGTGATGTATGAATCAGGAAAAACAGTTCAACTTTCTGATACTCAACAGAGGTTATGCTGGCAGTGAACAAAATCCTCTTTCGAACCTCTACAGGAAGGCAGTTTGATGCAGAATTCACTAAGGAAAAAGGAACTGGAGGCATAGGTTGTTATCAAGAAAACTATAGTTCCCAAATATCTTAAGGAATGTGAACGAAAGATAATATGGAAATATTTAGAATTGCAAGTCCTTGCTTCTACATGTTTTCTTACTGTTTGCAGTACACTTATTACAGTTCTTTAAACATTTACTGACCTGTTAGAAATGCAGTAATTAAAATGTTTCGAGCGAGTTTCAAAGCAGCATATGGCAGTCGTGTAGTCTTGTTTCTGCAGACTAAACATATATTACAATTATATGTATTATTTGCCTGTATTGGGTTTTAAAACATGTCAGCTTTAGTTGGTATAGTATTCAACATATTTGTATTTCTGAATTAAGAGGAAAAACATAAAACATTTAAAGAAAAAAAGTACAGTGTGTGGCTGGTAAAAATACTCATAAAAATGCTGCATACATAAAAAAATGAAAGGCACAATAGCAATAGTTGTAATAGGCAATAGGCATAGTAGTGTTTCCCTCGATTTGTGAATTGATTGAATAAGTATCAGATAAACGTTTAATGTAGTGTGCAATGAAAATTGTATTTGTATTTGTAAAAAGATTTGCTGTTGGAATGATTTCTAAGAGGAAGAAACAACCGCCTGAAACTACCACGACGTAGTACATGGTCATCCGTGTGAGTATTTCTGGTGTAAGGGATAAATCTTCAAAAAGATATGCTAGATGGGGAAGCATAACAGTTATGAACTTGAGCCTTTCACCATTGCTATAGTTTCAGAATATCTTTAAGTCTTTGTCATGGTTTGGGCAGTCTTTTTGCCTGTTTGTCATGCAGGATAGAGTTTTTGAGCAGTGACAGTTTCCATCCCAAAAATATTGTTGCGGGCATAAGAAGTACTGTGGAAGATGATGTGAAAAGAAAGAAAGTAAAAGACCAAAATGTTTGAAGTCTAAAAAAACCCCCAACATACTGAATGATGACAAAGGAAATTACACAGTGGTCTTGAGGCCTGAACAACCTTTGATTAACCAAGTGTCTTATGCTGGGTAGCAAATCCCANGTCTCTGGAGCCATCCCAAACCCGCCTGGAGGCGTTCCTGTGCCCCCTGCTCTGGGGGACCCTGCTCTGGCAGGGGGTGGGACTGGGGGATCTCCAGAGGGCCCTGCCAACCCTATGATCCTATGATCCTATCTATGATTCTAAATCAATTTTCTCTCCCATGAACTTGTTTTGAGGTTTCGTAAGTGTGGTTCAAGTTCCTGAATAGAAAAAAAATTGCTTTCAAAACCTTTTGAAGAAAAATAAGTGGAAGAACCCCGAATTCATAATGAATCATGCGACAGCTCAGCAATTAGGTCATCTAAGTGGGACAGGTGAGGCCAGTTCAGACCAGAGATTTGAACTGCACGTCCCCATACATGTAACAAGTACAAACTCTCATTCAGTGTCTCCACTGGACCCAGGAAATATTTTACGCTGCCAGCTTTATGACGCTTTAAAAAAAAAATAATTATTTCAATGCATTTTTAAGGGCTCTTTGTTTAAAGTCTCAGTCAGCTCTGATTTTGACCTGAAGCAACTCCATTATCTTCTGCAGCATGAGTGCATGAAAAGAATTAGGGGTTTTTTTACCGTTCTTCAGGCTAAGCTTGTCTTCAAAGTGTCCTCATATCCAGGCAGAAGAAATGTTTCATCTAATCAGCTCGTCTTTGACATCTCTGTTCCTTTTTCTTCCTTTCCCCAAATTAGGATTCCTCTGCCAACGCAGGCGGCTGTGATTCTGCCTGGGCTCTTACATTACATCCACTCCACCTGGCTGAGCAGAGCAAAGAGCGAGCTGCTCTTGAACTCACCACATCGTTCTAAAATACTGGTCTTATCAGCTTAATGCTGCAATAATTGTTCTTTTTTCCTGTTTGTACCATGCCGTTCCTCTGGCTGCAGGACAATCCCTTTATTTCTTGTGCCATTCTGCTGAAAACGTTGCTGTTAACAACACGAGTTATCCCTACTTTATAAAGCCTGTCATCCAGATGTTACCAGCTGCCATCCAGGTAGGTCAATCATTTATAACACGTTTAACTCCAATCCTTTATTCTCCTTCATAAGTTGCAAGGTCACCTTAAACCCTGGAAAAGGCCTATAGAGCGGTGGAAAGATGAATGAGCAAGGAAGCTGTGCATTCACTGCTGCCATAGGCTGGTTGTTTCCAAGCAGAATGCTATCAAAAGTACTAATAATGTACAATAAAAAGGCAAAGTAATTCAGCAAAATCCTGCACTGGTCAGTCAGGTCCACCTCTGCCAGGAGTGTCACCTCTGCTCCAAGAAAATGCCATTGCAGACGAGTTCCATTTTGCCCTCATCCTACCCGGAGCCCCCCTTCAGAAAGCCGTTCTCCCTAGACTCTCAGGGTAATATTTCTAACCTCATGAGGCAGCCAGACGTTACCTGTTGTCAGTGACCTGTGGAATCCATGAGAAGTATGCCGCTTTTTGCCTGGGTTTCAGGGACCTAATACTGAGTAAAGCTGTACTGACCCACGAGGTGTGTCTATTTGTGCCATTTTCAGCTTCAGTGCTCCGTCCTGGACTGGAGATTGCAGGGGTTTTTTGAGCGTTTGTACCTGGTCTGGGAAGATGAGAGCTGTGAACTGGCAAATTTTCCATGAAACTATTTTCTCAAAACTATCGCGAGTAGGTTAATCTACAAAGGACAGATGATCTTAACAAAGAGTGGTATCTCAGCAGCACAATAGGGAATGAAATTCATTGTGACAGCTGCAAGGTACGGCACACTGGAAGGAACAATTGATACATTGATGGGATCTAAATTAACTGTAAGTACTCAGGGAAAAATGTCCTGGCTATCATTGTGAAGAGCTCGGTGAAAATCTTTGCCCGGTGTTCAGTAATGATTAAAACCCAAACATGACGTTACAATGTGCTAAGGAGAGAATAGAGAATACTTCTGAAAATGCGGTAAGGCCATTCTGTAAATCAGTGTGCGAGCTCACCTTGAACCATGTGCTCAGTTTTATCTCTCCATCTTGAAAAGAAAGTATCAGAAATAAAGAACAGGAGCTCTGAAAGTCTATCTTTTGAGGGAGATTGGTGGGTCAAATTCAGTCTTTGATTTATACCCTGTGCTGTCCCTTTGAAATCAAATGTTTCTCCAGGTTATAAATCACTACACAATGTGACCTATTTAATTTAGGGAAGTTGTGCATGAAAGTGCTTGTGATGAAGATACACAAACTAGTGAATGGCATACTGCAGGCAGGGAAGCTTTCATCGTCCTTTTTGAGGAACCTTCGCTCTGAAATGACCAGCCACGCATAAAAGCAAATACAAGAGTATCATTTTTACAAATATATAGGCATCTGCTACTTGCTCCATTTGAAATATGGCATCTTTCCACAGCTTTTCCTGCTTTAAAAATATTTTGGGTGTGCAGGAGTAGAGGAGGAGGAGTGTTTAAACTTCCTTAGCAGAGGTAAGGACTGAGAAACAGTATGCCAAACTGATTCTGGAAAAATATGCCTCAAAATGAAGGGCAACTCAGAACAAAGCACAGGGAACGGCAGGACAAGGATATGCACATCATTGATACAGAAGCCAAAGGTAAGGTCAGGAAGCAACAGAAAAGAAAAATCAACCCAGGAGCTGATAAATGGTAACCTAGACTGAAAAACAGTTTGGAGAAACTTGAGGTTTAGGCAACATTATATGCTAAAACAGGGAAAAGCTACAAATTGCACCCACCCACACCCGTGTTGTGGCAGCAAAAAACCAGCTGTTCACTGACCAGATCAGTCGGTGTCTTTGATTGGGTTTTTAACAGCCTCTGCAGCCTGCATTTACACTAATTTCTAGCTAGGGCATGGTAGAATATTTAGGCACTAATTAGAAGTCTTTGTGTGGTTCTCTGTTTGAAATGTCTGAACCGAGTCAGAAGCTCTTGCTCCTGACTCGCAAGGCAGAATGAGCTGGTTATTAGTAATGAAAGCTGATCACAGAGGGAGATACTCAGATTGTGAATCTAATTCCTAACAGGCTGGAGAGCATGATTTCAGCAGGGCAGAAAAGGAACATTTCATTCTCTTGTTATATGCCTTGGCAGGGGAGAAAGCCCAAATGGAGCATGTCACAGAGACTCTAAATCTCTGTGCCAGATTCTGTGATCTACCAGAGAGAAGAGGTATGCGGGGGGGTGGGGGAAAAAAAGAAAGAAAAAAAAAAATCCCTAAAGACTCATCTCTCCTGGTTTGGTTAACGGATGCTATGACCCATTTATAATGACGGTTCACATTCCTGTCTCCAGGACAGGCAGAAAGGGCCAAGACACGGTACAAGCTTTGTCTTCCCACATCACTCCTTTTCTTCCTTGAGATCTCAGAATCTGAGCGATCCCACCCCAGAGAGGCTGTCGTTCTGATTGCCTTTGCATGGGTGCATACAAGATATAAAGTGTTTCCCATCCGTGTTAAAGGAAAAAACACGATAGGCACTATTTTCACATTTAGTTTGGTATCAGGTAGCTTTAAGTAGAATTTAATAAGGCTGTACATTTTATTTTTCTCTTTGGTTTACTGCTTGGCTAAAACTGCTGGATTTAAAGAGCCAATAATTCTGTTTAGGGGTTGGAATAAAGACCATGTATCTCCTCCTGCTTTCCCACTAGGTCTTGGCTCAACTATTTATTACAGCGACAGGTATATTCATCAACAGCGTGTGCGAACAAATTTCATCCTGTGGGCTATGCGTGACAGTTGGTTATGGTCGCTGGAGTCACACGGCCATGTGGCTCGCTGCTTGGATGACATACCCTCTGTAACTGCAAAGAGCCTGAACAATTCCCAGCCACTTCGGTTTGCTCAGGGGTCTTCAGGGAGCAAAAGGCAGTAGAGGAGAAGCCAGCTTCAAGAATTTAATGAGGGATGTAGGAAATAGTTTCCTTTTCTATTGCAGGCCCATGATATTTTATCTGTGTAAATGGCCTTGGCTGTCAAGTGAGGATTTGCATAGGCTTTATAAATATTAATGATGCATTCCCTTGAGAACCGCTGCAAAGGTGAAATAGCCCTTGTGGTGTTCTTAAACAGTATCCCTTACCAAAAACGATTACACAAGTGCATCTGCTGTGTATGTGGAAGACTATAGCTAGACATCACTTGATAACTCTTGACAAATGGACAATTACGAACATTTCTCAAGGTATCTTCGTCAGTAAGGTCACAGAAGGTTGTGCAAGCTGTCTATTAACTGTGCATCTCAGCTTTTCTTACACAGTGTGAGGCACATTTTACATACACTTTTTCAGTGTTCGTGAAATACTTTAACTTTTCAGCAGTAGTTTTGGGAAGTCAGCCAGAGAACTTTAGCATGGCAATAATAATTGCTCCAGTTACTAAAACCAGACACAAGCCTGACAAAATATTAATAATGTCACCATCTCTAAAGTGCCTCTGTTTTGTCTCTCCCATTCTCCTTTCTTTGGCACATTTATAAAGAAAGTATGACATCTTTGCATAAAGAAAGGATTTGCTTAAGCAGTATTCTACTGTCTTCAACACAAATGTAATTAGGATAAGCACAAAATAGTCATCAATGTTATTGTAGTGAACATAGCACTCAGACTGTGACAACGGAGCTCTTGTAGTGACGTGTCTAGACAACAAGCCGATAAACCTGGTTGGGTACACCTCACACTATTTAAAATTCTTTATAGAACTGCTTTGTGAGTAAGATTTCAGGAGAAACAAGCAAAAGGTGAAAAATCTCTACCATAAAAGTTTCAACACAATTTCCAGAGAGGGCAAGCATAAAAGTTTACAGTTCCCATTATGGCTCTCTCTGAACCAGACAAACCCTTGAGATTACGGTAAGGCAGGCATGCCAGGGTTATAAATACATTTATAGGAAGCACTGGTGCAGTGACTAAATGGGCTGATGCTTCCAGCGCGCTCCCAGGAGCAATCACACACGAGCTCCAGGGCTCCTCCAAGGGCAGGCATCCTGACTGGAGTGTCCCACTGACAGCAGGTAGCAGGGAACTTCCAGCAGCCTCCGAGAGCGCCCTAAAGCAGGTATGTCCTGCAGGCTCGCTCCTGCTGCAGCAGATACAGATCTCAAACTACTGTGTGAATATATCACCTGTCCGTGTACCTGCTGAGGTGCCCAGGTACAACAATGAAGCCAGGAGCAAGCAGGAAGAGATGAAGAACTTTTACCTACTTTTGTGACTGCTATGTAGAGACATCACATGGAAAGCTCAGTTAAGTAGGCTTATAATGATGAGTACTCTTTTTCCCTGATATCCTTAAAATAGTACCACATATTAGTTTCCACACAGTAGACATTTAATTCAGACTAATTATTCTAGTTTAAAATTGGGCTGTTTGCACAGTAAGGCATTCTTGTAGTGAAGTGTCTCTAAGCACAACAATCTAGAATATAATCATTAAGGAAATGTTCCTTGCATTTAGGCTCCCTCTTCAAGTTCTCAAGTGGATCTGAAGCAGGTACAGTCCATGTTCCACCAGGAATCTGTGACTGTATCCTACACCATCTCAGGATTGATTGGGAGGAAAGAAAAACTCACCCTGTTACAGAGCCACAATAAATCTGTTTATAGCACGAGCCTGGACAGAACCTGTCCAACAGCACTGGTTACTCTGACGGCTGAAGGAGCATTCTGCTGCTTGTTGGCTTCAACGCGCAATGCATCCCTTACAGAACCATGCCTTTGTAGCGCTCCATGAGTTTCTGTTTTCTGTTGGGTTTAGCAGCCATCGTGCCATCCTGGTGCCAGGCGTTTATTGCCACCAGTGGGTGCTGGTTTCCTGCCTCTGCTGCCCTTCTGTGCTATCTTGTTGCCCTTAACGGAGGCCAAGGGCCCCTCTGGGGTCAGGTATGCCAGACCTAAGCTCATTAGGCAACGGCCTCAATGTTAAGCAGGCTGCCAGTGGAGTGGGAAAGAGCAGACTGCCTCTTTTCTATCAGCCAGGGAAGACGGGGAATTAACCGTTCCAACACAAATAATATATTTCTTTTTTCTTACTTGCTCAGCCTTTTCTTTTCTGCTGTTACTGCTAATAGACAGATGGCGCATCAGGAGTGGTAATGACTCACTCCCGGGCTCCAGCACCTTTTTTTTCCTCCCCCAGCCATAGAACTAACTACGCTGCTACAACAAAATACAATTTTGCTTATTCGCCTGAGAAAAACTGCAACTGCGTGAGCTATAATATCATGCCTTTCTACCACGCTAATGTGTCCTGACTGAGGCCTTTTATCATACTCATAATAGGAATAAAAAAGAATAGCTGTATCCCATCAGGGGAAAGCGCTTCGTGTAATGGCGATGTTTTTCAGCTGTTCCCGTAGCATCCCGGGTGAGTGGTGGTGTGTTTGTACAGACAAGGAGAAGTCTCCATACTGCAAAAACCTTCTGGGAGCTAATGTACTATAAGAATTTACTAGTATCGCTATGAATAACATTTTGCCTGCTTGGAGTCAAAGCGAGTGCTGTCTGGTACGAGATTGGATTAAGCTCCTTGGATACTTATTCCACTCAGGTGATCTCTCAATATCAAAATTTCCAGAGAGCTCCCTTCTAATAAATTGTGGACAAATATTTTTGTGCCCATTTCTTTTCTCTCTATAGGAAGACTCAAGCAGCAACTTAGTTATTAAAATAAATGGAATTATTATGGGAAGACAATTGCTTATTTGATCCATTATGCCAGGTCATGGTAAGGTCTGTATTGCTGTAGGATTTGAATAACTCATAATATTGACATTATTCTCCCCACAGACCTCTAAAATACATCGCTATCCCACGTATTTTACAGATAAGGAAAAGGCAGGATGAGGTACTTCTATAATTTTTTTTAAAAAATAAAATTCAACACCATTAAGTCTTTAAAAATCAGAAAGTAGTGTTGCTCAAGATAAAGATCACGAAGTCTCATTTAACAAGACTGTGGCATTCACATGTCATATGTAGCATTTTCATGAAGAGTAAAGAAGTAATTTTCAAAATCATGGAAACTAGTGAGTTACTTTTGAGTGTTTCAGAATTATTGGAGTTAGACTAAAACTCAGCAGCTGGGCAAAATATAATGGAAACTTCTGGTGCACAGCAGTTTGTTTATAATTCTTTTTAAAAAAGAAAATTGATGCTAATGTGAAAATTGTTCTCTAAAAGCGTAGCATAGTGTTATGTGGTAAAGTAAAAAAAATACCCATTTCATCTGTTATCTTTTCATATTTTGAACTGGGTTGTTAATGATCAGCCACATAAACCACAGGCTACTGTTGTACCTTCAGTGGTTTGGGGTGAGGTACCCAGGACAAAAGGTGGCAGCTACTGTGGTGTAATTTTAGCAGTTTAAAATGCGGCAGGTATGAGTAACTTTTTACATGCAACCCTTCCTACCTGGAAAGAAAATTTTGAGACGGGGAGGTCAGCAAAAAGAGAAAAAAAAAAAATCAAATCACATGGAGAGTTTTGTTAACCCAGTAAGAGCTGTAGGACAGGAGAACAGGGCAGAGACAGATTACACATGGGAAACTATATGCAGTTTACAGATCCTCCAAATATCAATAAATCCTTAAGAATCTGGTTTAAAGTGCACTGTGCTTGTATGTAATCCTACCCCAGCAAAGGGTTCTGAGACAACTTACAACTTTGAGGCACTTCCCAGCCATTATTTTCTTTTTTCCCCAGTCTTTCGACGTGGACCAGTTTTTTCTTTTCTTTTTGCAGTGGTTGAAGAGATCTACTTCTTAATTAGTATATCAGTGGGGATTTTGCAGGTGAAACTTTTGCAATTCACACATTTGTCTTCTTCAGGAAGGTTATTAGACTAGAGCACAGATCATTTGTCTCCTTTTGCAGGCTTTTGACAAACGGTTCTTTGCTCCCTATGGGAGCGTGGGAATTGTAATACAGGCAGAAAATTGCCCCTGCCTGAGCGAGTCTGGGAGAGAAGGAACGCATTTGCAAACAACCTTAAAACAACAAGGCAAACTCCAATTTGCAACGTTTAATAAAGCATGTGAAACTGTAGAGGGAAAAGAGAAAAGGAACTCTTCTTCATAGGTCATTAAAAAGAAAAATTACAGCTGAATCTTGAAATAATTTACCATTGCTGCACCCTTTCTGAAAACAGAGCATTTGGGTCTTTCTCACCCTGAAGCGATGGAAGGTAGACAACAATTTGTTTTCTTTGGTCCTACTGCTGGAGAAATGGGTTCTGCTGCTGGGTACCTTTCTCTTAAAAAAGGCTCCCTAAACCAGGGAGACATGATGCCTACGCAAATTGTGCTTCTGGGATGCATCTGGTTTACTGGATCTCTCAGGCATGAGCAGCATCTGCCAGCTACTGCAACAGCTTCTATAACTTCAATCAAAGTTCTCGTTGCTGAAGCTTATGCAATTTACTGTTCTATTTCATCACAAAACTGGAGATGGGATTCATAAACAAACCTGCTTCCTAATAATTCAATGCCTACAAGTTCACTCAAGTCCCTAATTCCTAAGGTGGAATTGTCTCACTCTTGATGGTGTGTGTATGTTCTAAATCCATCCTAACTCTGGGTTTCATAAATGATTCTGCGCCCTAACAACGTTAGCTGTCATTGTAAGAGTGAACTGCGGGATGATGGGTGTCCTGCAGAAGTAGAGTCAGATCACTCATCTCTGAGCAGTGTTTTCAGAATCCTGCTTTTGCCACAACATCCACTCAATTTGAAGTCAATTCATGATCATTTTTAGCAGTAGTAGCATTAATGACTAACGCAGATTTGTTTACACTTTCCTGTGTCGCAACTTCACTGATGGTCCCCACAGGAATGTGCTTTCTTTCTACCTCCTAACATTGCTTTTCATGTGGCTAGGTTGTATTTTTCCAGTACACCTTTCCTTCTTTCTCCATGCAGTTGTCTTCCTTACAGGCCACTCACTGTAAAAAGCTGTAGGGCAATTATCACAACAGTAGAGTCTGAGAATGAATAGTAATGTAAGAAAATGTAATGGAAAACTGCTTTATAGGTAGCTCCATTATCTCCACCATCAGACAAGTGCCTATATGTGACATTAAAGCGGTTATGTTTTGTGCTGGTTGAACATCTGGAAGGCAGTATCCTTTTCTTCATTAAATTATGCTGAAGGAACCTTTTTGGAGGAGCAGAAAGTCCACTGACGTTTTGCGTGACCAATTCCATGGGGGTCCTATATTTATTGCAGGCTGCTATGTTACCTTCTGCTTGCTCACTGAAATCACTTGATAGGAAGTTTTTATCAGCTATCGGAAGGTTCTTGACCATGCCATTTATTTCAGTAAAGAGTTATTCTGACACTTTTAGTCACAGCTGCATAAATGTTGGGATGATAATAGTAGAAAATTTTATCTCTTTAAGTGGCAACTGTTATTTTATTCCCTGGAGCAAATTGTCAGGATTCCTAAAGGTCGGATATTAAATTGCAAATCGAGCACCACTGAATTCTAATATTAGTTGCTCATGTTAGAAAGTGTAGTTCTGAGCAAATATGCATCCAATTAAGGCTATGTTTTGGATTTTTTCATCTAAGAAGCCTTTTCAATTAGTTCAAAATTAAATCAAAGCATTTCCAATCCATTTTTCTGAAATACGGTCATAAAAAAATAATAATTCAATGTCCTATGTACTCTAGAGGCTTTTCATTAATACTGGATTTTCTGTACACAGAAAGTTGAATATTGTTTGCCTGCTAAGGAAAAAGAGCAGCTGATGATCCAATAACTCAAGTCTACCATCCTTTCATTTGCTGTTGATCAGAAACACTGGGACTCCCTTAACATCAATCCCGAAAGCTATGATTTAACTGATAGAAATTCCAAATAGCTTTCAGCAAGACCTAAATTAACCCTTTGTGGACTATTCCACAAGAAATACCTCCTTCATAATATATATTTAACTCATGGGAAAGGCATGTTTGAAGTCCTCTCTACCTGGTCTGCAGAAGAATGCTAAGTCAGTTTACTGAGGAGTCATTTGACTTGCTTAGTCTGAGTTTTCCTGTTTCCTCTCCAGGGGTTGGCCGTGACTGCAGCTACCACAGAAGAACATGATAAGACTTAATTTTGAGGTAAACTTCATGATGGGAGATTCCATTTTTGAGACACGGCAGATTTCTATAAAATCCAAATGGCCGGAATAGGAATCAGCAATTCTCTTTTAGTACAAATCTTGGGAATATAACTTGAAGCCAGGAGATGACAGGAGATTGTGCTTTACGACATAGCATACACTTAAACCATGGCGGAAATGCTAAACTTCACATGAGTGCAAGGGGAGCTCACAGAAGAAATAATTATTGACAAAAATTTAAAATGTGCAAGCAAAGCGGACGTGGTTAGAAAGCTCTTTCCTATATTGCAACGATTTCAGTTAAGAGGGAAGTCACAAAATACGGATTGCGGCTCTACCCTTTACCATGACATGATACATGATCCTGTACTTGTTGTATTGCTCTCCCAGCCTCTATCCCAGCTGCCAAAGCTAAATCTCAAGGCTTGATTTTTTCTCCTGTTCGGTAAGACATCTTTCCAGGTGTCTAAATAGGCACTGGCTATGGCCATAGTGTGGGGAGATGTCCACATAGCTGAAGCACCTAAAATCATTGCTGTGAGATCGTGGGGTCGGAGGGAGCCTACAGTGTGTCCCCATCTCTTCTCGGTGAGCTGCTTCCATATTCACTAGTTCAGCTATAGCAAAAGCTATAAAAATGCATTACACTGACATCAGGTAACTTGTACAGTGGAATATTAAGTTGCAGAAACAACAAAATTAGATGACGTATATGTGGTAGTAAATCCTTGCACAAGACTTTAGATGAACTATTACACACTAGCTACTTCATCAGCCTAAAGTGGCTCTATTTAGTTTGTAAAGGCAGTGTGGATATTCATTTGCGTAAATAACAAATATAACAAACACACTTCTTTCAAAATGAGAAAATAACACTTCCATATATGCATTTTTCCAGGATATTTTAACTTCAAGAAAGCTTCATTAAGATACCGTATCTAGAAGTAGGTGCATACACATATATAGACGAAAAAGATTGAATTAAGATTTTTGTCAGTTGATTTGCACCAGTTTCAACACAGGCTTATTCTCAGAATGATTATTCCTCTACACAGTAGCAAGAATGAGCTAAGCTCTGCTGATTGCATGGGGTTTTTTTGAGTTGCATGTAATAAGGAATGGGTGAAATCCCAGAATAAAGCTCAGATCTAATTAGCACACTGATTTTAGTGTTAAGTTCATTTTCCTTTCGGTTACAACTTTCTAAATGTTCCAGACCAGATGCATCTCATGATTCCCCTCCCACTTAGGAGAATCCATATAGCTCTTTACCACTCTCAATTGGCACTTTCAGTTACTCTCCTTGATGACTTCTCATTACATGCTCGCACACACACACAACTCCAGTGTGGATCTGACCAGGAAAATCGAACTCATTCCATTCTTCCTCCTGCCAAAGAGCAGTTACCATTCCAGACAGCTCTGCTTTCCACACGGCTACAAAATAAAGATGGCTTCCATATTCTTGATCAATCGGTGTCTCACAGAATAACAGCATTCAATGCAAAATACAAGGACGTGCTCTTTTTCTAACAAAAAACCTACACACTATCTCAAACAACACAACTTTTACTGAAATGACAAGGCTTCTTTGCAGCTTGGGGTGTTTCCTGATGCATGATAAGGTTACAGTAGATGGAAATGAATAGAAAATCATAATCCCTCAATATATAGCATTTGATTTTGCTTTTTAATTGGGAAAGTATTTAAAGTTACCAACTGCCGATGTCCTTTTCTACTTCCTGCTTCTTTAATGCACTCCTCAGTCTACCTTCTTCCAGGCACCTCTTACACTACTCACGCAAATAACTCATGAGAGATGTAAAATTCTGACTTCTTAGGAGGAAGTCCATTATTAGCTCACTGAATGGGGGCAAAAAATGAATGTGTCTTGATAATTGCTTATTAAAAGTGGTCATATGATGGGATCATTGCTCCTATCCTCTGATAACTCTCCAGCTGGCACTATCTTTATGTCCAAAATAAAATCCAAACTGCAGCAGCTACTGTATTTCTAATCAGCATGGTAATTCAACATCCTCCCCATTTCCCCCAGGACCAATTAAGAAAAACATCAAAAAGTGTAGTGACTTTAATTAGCCAGTTATTCTGCATGTTTTTATAATTAGCCTGCTCTGTAACCACCACCCTCATCACAACTATAATGATGGACTAAATTAAGCTATAGATATTGACCATCTTTAATAAGCAATTCCAAAGCAAACTGGATTTAACTAAAATCTAGTGGGTCAATGGATGGGACTGCAGATCAGTAGAGCCTTACAGCAGTCTGAGCTCACCTTCCGTGAAACCATAGCTATGAATTTGAAACCGTCTCCGTGAATTAAAACAGTACAAGGCACTCTCAGGCAGACAGTATAGAAATCAAGGTTGATCTAAGGAATCCTATTAGTAAATGTAGAGATGCAAGATGGAAAAAAAAAATTCCTTTGTGGAAAGAAGTGTATGACTTGTGTGTGTTAAATGGTAGATTATTTTATTTGTTGATATCTGTACTGTCAGTGCTTAGAAGCATGATGGGCGAATCCAATCATGCAGAGATGTTCACATCCAGCATGAGGCTCGGGACTGACCACTCCCCTACTGCCAAATTCATGCTAAGGAGCATTAACATCTGGGAATTTTAGGAGACACATCAAAGCTTCAAGTTGAATCTTACCAAATCCTGTGTAATGCCAGTGAAGTCAGAAGTCAGTGCTGAGACATCCTAACCACTCCTCCTAACATTAATGAGGCCTTTTATCCTGAGTCCTTTAAGGCAAAGAGGTGTCAGTTTGTGCCGGTTTCGGCTGGGATAGCAGTCCCACTGACACGTTAAAGCGCTTTACATTTCTATTAAATTACAAAAATAAATGAAAAAAATATTTCTATTTACAACATATTTCACTCTAGCTAACTCCAGGACAAAGTTAGACACAAAATGCATTGTTAGGAAGGACAGTCAGGTGTTCCCACTAGAATTTGCCTTTCAGAATTACTGATTATTTTGGGTTTTAAGAGTGAAAGTGTTACTATTCATGGTACAAATAATGGTTTATTATTAGCAGGTGATGTATATTGCATCTTGAAGATCCTACACCCTTGACCATGTAGCTATAAAGAAATTTTTCTCTTACAAAGTTGTAGGTCCTCTCATTCCAGATAACCTTCATTAAGTCTGAATAGGAATCTTGTATCAAAACTCACATGCGTTCATGTTTGTATGTGCAGACTGTACAGCCAACACTGAGGTGTACTAATCAGCCAGTAGTAATTTACATGCAATTATAATACTGACAAATATTGAACAAAGTCACAAAGGATCACATGCACGTTTCCTCTCAGACACCAATAAGCATTTACAAAGAAATTAAACAGCAGATCTTATCTTTCAGCAAATACGAAAATGCAAACTGATGCAAGTTGTTTGCTCCTGACCTAGGAACATGATGGCCAATTGCCTAACCTATATTCAGAAAACAAGACTTCATTTTATAGGCTTTTCACAAGGAACGCATTTGAAATTTCTGTTGCATCAGTATAAAAATGGGAATGAACACCTGTTTCTCAAAGCACTTCAATCAGTTCTTCTTTCCAAAGCTAGCATCTCTCTCTATCAAAACATGAAGCCTAGAATACATTAGCAAAGTATTAATTATGGTTTAAATCCTCAAACATTTTTCAATATCTAGTTGTCACCAAAGTGGCAATAAGTGTCATCCTCTAACAAATATCATTGTGTAGCAACACTTGAGGCATAAATGTGATACGACTATTATTTATTAAGGAAAATTACTAAAATTAATGATATAAATCATGTTGTGTTGAAACCAATAGAACACAATATACTAATAGATCAGTTCTCTAGTGCTAATTGGGAGAGTATAAGTGTAATATGATATCAAAGCTAACTAAATACCTCTGCATCACTATTAAAACCATCTGAGGCTTATCTATTAAAATAATATTGATGGATTATGAAGATTTTTTTTTTCTAAACATCCAATGAGTTTCCATGCATCCTGAAGAGAATTCCCAATAACCAACCAGAAAGCTTTATTTCAGTAATATGAAGTGTTTTCACACAACTAATGTGAAAAGCTTTTAACAATCTACATCAATCTAACCTAGATATAAACTCTGGATTGTCAGCGATGGTTTTTTGGCATATGACCATTGAGCTCTGAGAAAGAAATTACGGTAGCTGATAGGAACTCCAGTACTGTTTTCCTTTCTGGCAGACAGCTGTTAAAAATACTTTATTACGTGTGTTTGAGTAGTGTAGTGCAACAACCTCCCACAAACACTGCACATTATCCTCTCCGTTCCCCTTACTGCCCTGGGAATACTGCCTCTGTTCCCCCATTGCCTTAAAACAGCAATTAGAAGTTGATGAGAAATATCCAGGAACAATAATAGTTAAAGATCAATTAGAATCCCACACAGCTAAGATGACTAAATATTTATCAAAACAACAACTTTTCAAATAATAGTTCAAACTTCATTACTCTAATACATTCTTGAGCTCCTATTTTCTGCCTCACTTCCCTGTAATTGCAAACTGCAACAGTGACGGTGTGTGCTTCACACTAAGTACATAAAAAACAAAAAGCTTTTCCATGACAGTGATATTGGTTGAGATTTTGCAAACAGATTTGAACCGTATTATTTTTTAGTTGCCTGCAGACTTCTAAAGTCCTTTTCTAGTGTAAAAAGACAGTAATATCCCATTTAGCTAAATTTAGATGTAACTTACAGCATGTATCCATAACCTTCCCCTTGCAGTCAGATGGACAAGTGGCTGTAGGGGTGATGTTCCTCTTCAGCAGCAGACCTGGAGGAGAAGAGAAATTGGGAAGTTGGGTGTGAGGTAAGACATGGCTTCTTCCTTTGAATTCAGCGCAAAAAGTGAAGGTTTCTGACATGCAAAATATGTGCAACCAGTGTTGTTCAAACACATAACCCAAAGGCCTATTCTGACTCATTTAAAATGACAGTATTTCCCCTCCTCCTCTTGGGGCACAGACAGGGGGTCACTAGCACAAGCACACACCCTTCCCAAACTCTCAGGGTTCACAAGTGCACACACAATCATGGGTCTCCCCACTCAATGCCCCTTGCTAAAAAGACTCAGAAGACTATATTGAAGCATTAATTCTTCATTTTCTGGGAAAATGACAGCCTTCTTTAGAGCAATAGTTTTGGACTATTTGAGAGGTACATTCACTACAATACCTAGAGAAACTCAGTCTGTCAATCTGAACAGTGATCCTTTCTGTCTTGCTGACCATCTTTCTATATAACATACCATTAAAAGAATCTTTCCTTTACTGCAAATAATTTAAAACATAAACGAGATCAAGTTTTTCATGCTCATGTTACTGAAGAAATGTTTTGTTGAAATGTGTCTTGAAATTTTAAAAGAAAAAAAAGAATCAATGCATTTTGTGCTAAATGGTGGGGAAAGAGACGCTTGACACACTCACCCTGTTTCTGCTTAGTCCTTCGTGGGGAAAAAAGAAAGAGATGGAAGAGCTGAACGCACCAAAAATGATTATGACATCAAAACAAAGTTTATTTTGTTTAATAAAAAAAATGAATAAAACTGCTGTTTAAGCTAAGCATTGGAAGAAGTAGGTGATAATTCTGAATGTTTTTAAGATGTGGATATGCACAGCTGTTCACGATGTTACTCTAATGTTAAGTTGCGATAATACTCCTGTATAAAGGTTTCTTGTGAACCTTCTTACAAACAACGGGAGCACCTCCAGAGCCATGGTCTATAAACCACCAAGCAGGGCAGGCCTGCGGTGGTATTTATTCCCACAGCAGTTACTGATGGAAAAGCCAGAAGAGGTACTTCAGCTGATACCCACATCTTAAAAACAAGAATAAATACATATCCTGTTGTCAAAGGATATCCTTTTCAGGCTTTAGGCATAACCCACCTGCGGAAATGTCAACCACCTGCTGTTCAGCAGCCTTCCAGAAAATTTCTAAGGGAAGCTTTCATCTTGATGAAAGGGGGTAATTTTGCAGTCATGATTTGGCCTAATCTTTGTATCATTGATTCCGTAAGGCCAGCTCATCCACCCAGAAACACAGAAGACAGTACTATCGGCAGAGTATTCATTTTTTTCTGGAACACGTGGAAGTTGAACGGAAATTGCCACTTTATTCTTTCACCTCATAAGAATACTTCAGTGCTTGCAAAGGGCATTAGCACCGGGCAACAAGTGACACTGGAACATCAGGTGATCAGAAATGTGATGTGCATGGACATCCTCATCTCCACTGATTTTTGTTCCTCGTTTCTTCATTGCAATGTTTCCTTTGCCCTCCCTCACCAAAAAAAAAAAAAAAAGTCAAAAAAGCAAAGCATACTGAATTGCAGTCTATTAGCAGCCTAATGTTATAAACCAACTAAATTAAGAAGCATTTGTGGGCAACTTCAATTTGGGTCTCTTATGACAAACAAACAATACTTAGAAAAGCACGTTTAGAAAAACTGAAACTATTCATGTAAGTATAAAGATGTCAAATGGATTTGGCTTAAAGAACGTTCATACTTCATATCTTTTTTTCTTTTCATGCCCAGCAATTCTATCTCTGATCTTTAAAACCCACCCTATTTCTCTTGCTGGATCTACACCTTAGGGAAAATATGCTAATCAACGTGCTTATGCTTCCCCTTGTTCTGAACTTATTTCCCTCTGTCAGTTCCATGCATGATTATAATTCAATGACAAGAGAAACAATTTAAAACTTCAATTATGAAAGCGTTTCTTTGTTAATTCCCTCCCAGCTAAATGACTTCCTCTCACACTAGGAAGTTAAACATCTGACAGCACAACTGAGCTTCAGGAACTTCAATTTCCATCCACAAAAACCTGCTTTTCTGGCTGCTTTTCACAGTTTAGTTGGAATTTTTACTGATTTGCTCCCTCTGTTGCTTATAGATTCAAGGATCCCCGAGATAATCAACATGTAGCCAGTAGGTACAGCTAGGTTGGACCTCTGACTCTTTGTTTTAACTGAAATTACATTGTGTGTATTTTATTAACTTGTCAGGTGAAGAATATAAACCTTTTTTGGGGTTGTTCCTTTGGGCAGCGTCTAGCTCGCTTGGCTGGCAAGACCGAGACAGATCAGAGCAGTACAGTACAAGGCTATTGGAAGGATTGGACCATAAGAGTAGGTTACATTTTGTGAAATAAAATATTCCAAAACAGCTCAGAAATTGTCCCTACCAATATTGCAATGAGAAAATCAGAGGGTAGAATGAAAAATTATGTAATTTTACCTATATGAAGGTAACAATTATGTACCTTGACGATGGTACTGTATCAAATACAGGATAAAAAGTGCAGGGAGTTGACTGGGTTACTTTTTTTTCTTTTTCCTCTAAGATCATACCCAAATAGCCACAAAAGAGATCAGAGTACAACACAACTCAAATGNAGCCACAAAAAAAATCAAATTAAAACACAACTCAAATGCAAGTGAAAAAAAAAAAAAAAAAAAGAAAAGTTATCAAGAAAAGTTATCCTCATTTATTTACTTATTTCACTGTTGTGAGTGGATACTAGTGCATGACTTGCAACAAACACAAAATTCACATGCTTTCTGCTAAGAATATTTAACTTTGATTTAAGGTAATTTGTTTTCAAGCCTAATGAGATTGACATTTGAAGCAGGTTCCTGCCATATCTGTTGTTTCTGGCTTCCCCGAGATAAAATAAATTGTGGCAGGTGACTCATAAAATGAGCTGACCTGCCAGGGCAGAACAGATACTCTGAAATGTCCATGTGGAACGATGCTATTTTTGAGATTTATTGGATATAGTAGCAAGTTTTTCTCTACTGCTTGATTTGGGCCAAGGACAAGACATGGAAAAGACGTGGATTGAGGCTCCTGTGTGGAGACAAAGAGGAAGTCGGACAAAAACACCAGGAGGCCTGAATGGATGAACAAGTAGCTCCTAGACACACTCAAACAGAAAACAGAAGCCCACAGAGAGCGGAAGGAAGGGTAGGCAGACTGGGAGGAATACAGAGAAACTGACCGAGCAACCAGGGATCAGGTTAGGAAAGCAAAAGCCCGTAAATAAGAAGGACACGAACCTCTTTTTTTAATGCCCCTGACATCTATAATAATCGCCTTTATGCTCTATAATGCACTTCGCAAGCCGTGCCGTCCTCAAATCAGCAAAGAGCACATATTCAAATAAGAACTGTTTTTCTCTATCTAAAGATGCTGTATTCAGTTTAATCTGATTTCAGTTTAAATTCATGTTCAGTTTATGTATACTTTTTGGATTTGTTTTTGTAATTTTTCTTACATTAATAGAGTCAGAGTCACCCGTCTGCACAAAACCACACTTTTAAAAAGGAAAGGATAGAAAATAAGCTCAGTGTACAAATTTTTTGCAGTGAAAAATAATCAGGGAAAAACATCACTTAAAACACATAAATCTTAAATGTTTTTCTATCAGTATTAAAATTGATTAAATTCATTAAAACAGTGATTTCTCTTGACTGAAGCATGTTGGGAAAGTCTTGGTCTTACAAAAGTCTTACAAAAGCACCTCGATCCACCTCAGGAAGAAAACTGCTAAAATGAATGCATTAAACAGGGGTGTGCTGAAAGCAAACCAAATTGCAAAATAAAGAAGTCCTTTGTCAGAGTTTACAAGCTCAGAACCACATGAAGCTTTGTATACAATTTGGCCCAAGGCTTAAACACCTGTATGATTACATATTGGGGTGAGAGTTCCCAGTGAAGCAATGCTGTGTATCTGACAGCATTTATATTGATTTTATCACCAGATAGCTGCAACGTGACAACTGATGGATTGTAGGGAACACACTTCGTTAACTCTGAACGCCTGTCTCTTGCAAGTAGACTTTTTAATCTGCTCACTTTCTAACACTCCATTCAATAATTTCTCTCAAAAAACTGTGTGTCTGGCTTATCCTTTAATAGTCTTTCCAAATGGGGAAATCAATGGTATCAAATACTCACAGACAGGGATGTAAATAAGCAGCTATAAATTTACATATATATATTTTAAAGTATTTTTGATCCAATGATACAATACAGGAGCCTGCATTATTTTGTGTTGATGATTATTCTTCAAAAAAATTTTACTAATTTCTTCCTATTTTCAGTAATATATTTAATTGTAGTTTGCTTGAAGAGAAGAAGAAAAGCATGCAATTGAAGGGAACAAACGATTTACATTTAAGGAACTTGAAATTGCATTCTGCACTTTGTCAGATCAGTTGTAACCAAACTTTAAACCAAAGAAATGAGCATCAGAGATGACAAATTAATAATCCAACTAATCAGCAACATTATCCTGTTTTGCCAGGCATTGCCATCACACTGGGAAAAATTTAAAACAAGAGGCACCTGGTGATGAAACAGACCGGAGACATTTTCTATTGCTACTTTATGTTTTTGCTATTTGAAACACATGCATTTAATTGCTTCAAACGGTGGGACTCCAGCATTATTCTGATGACTACTGAACTGTTAAATTGATCAGAGCACTGAGAATATGTATATGTTTTTAAATCAACCTACTGGCAAATTTCCTTTGCCTTAATGTTTTCCCATTACCCTTAATTAAACCCTTTTCTTATCCATTGCGTTCCAATTTACATCACTAACCCCTCTCTTTCTCATCTTCGTAGTGCCTCTAAAATTTACAAAAAATAAATGCTCCTCAAGGTTTTAAACACTTTGGGCAAAAGTCACTGCACATAATTTCACTGGGAACAGATGGAGCTGCACCAGGAATGAATTTGGCTGCTAGGAATTACCAAGTGACCTGAGGACTAAACTATTTAGCACAAACACAGGCTGGGCGGAGAATGGATTGAGAGCAGCCCTGAGGAGAAGGCCTTGGGCATGTTGGTTGATGAGAAGCTCAGCATGACACACCAATGTGTGCTTGCACCCGAGAAACCCACCTGCATCCTGGGCTGCATCAAAAGCAGCGTGGCCAGCAGGGCAAGGGAGGTGATTCTGCCCCTCTGCTCCGCTCTGGTGAGACTCCACCTGCAGTGCTGTGTCCAGCCCTGGAGCCTCCAAGGTAAGAAGAACATGGACCTATTGGATTGAGTCCAGAGGAGCTCCATGAAGGTGATCTCCGAGGGCTGGAGCCCCTCTGCTGTGGGGACAGGCTGAGAGAGTTGGGGTTGTTCAGCCTGGAGAAGAGAAGGCTCCGGGGAGACCTTACAGCCCCTTCCAGTCCCTAAAGGGGGCTACAGGAAGGATGGGGAGGGACTCCGGATCAGGGAGTGGAGCGATAAGACGAGGGGCAACAGTTTTAAACTGAAAGAAGGTTAATTTAGGTTAGACTTTATGAAGAAATTCTTTCCTGTGAGGAGGGTGAGGCACTGGCTGAGGTTGCCCAGAGAAGCTGTGGCTGCCCCATCCCTGGAGGGGTTCAAGGCCAGGGTGGATGGGGCTTGGAGCAGCCTGGGCTGGTGGGAGGTGTCCCTGCCCAGGGCAGGGGGGTGGAACGAGATGATCTTTAAGGTCCTTTCCAACCCAAACCAGTCAGTGACGCTATTTATGCATTCTTGTTTTGCAAATGTGGTTTCTCCATCAATATCAAGAAAGATAAAGAAGCAAACCCAAAATGCTAAAGATGCTGTAATCTCTGTGAGGCATAGCCTACCCTCAATTCACAGGTGCACAACCCCCAATGACAGTGACAGTGATAACAAGTCTGCCATGGATCGGGGATAGTCATAAACCTGTGTGTATTGGTTAGCTGAAGTATCTATTTATCTAAATATATTTGATCCTTTTTCCCTATAGACATTTTTACTACCTGGTATGTGTGTTGGAATAGAATTATTACTGCCTTATTTTAGTTTTATGCCTTTGTAATGACATTAAAAGCAACACTTACTTACTCAACATAAAACTAGAGAAAAGTGATGGTGAATCAGCCCCAATTCACTTTCCTGTAATTGTGCTTTTAAAAACGGGGGAAGTGTCTGAGCACGAAAGAAGCAAACAATTGCAAAACCTAGTACCTTTCCCTTAAAAGATTACATTTTCTCTTCTTTTGTTTTGGGTTTTGGTCTATTTTTTCCCTCTACAACATCTTAAAAAAGATTGTCTTGGAAACATAAAGACAATCTTATTGAAAGCTTTACTTTGACAATATATATATAATACAATTGCTGGAAAAGCGAAATGACAGAGAAGCAATATGCCTGATTAATTTTGAAACATTAAAAACAATCAATTGAAAACCTTTTAAAGCAACACCTTCTGATGAAACATAGCATTTTACAGCATCAAAATAGCCTGTAGATATATTTTTGAACTATGAAACATGGAAATGTTCTTGGTAAACTGCAAACAAATTGCTCTGAGGTTCTGGAAACACAGAATGACACTCGTTATAGAAAGGATTGTGTATTTCTCGATCTGGTTCAGGAGAAGGAGAAAAAGCGTGACATCTGGCTTTGTGGGCACCTAAGCACATTTCTCTCCAAAAGGCTGTCAGGCAAAACCAACTTCCTCTTTATAATTAAATTACATTTTATATATATTGTTGAAGAGTCATCTCTATCGGTTCTAAAACATAATTCATTGTTTTGAGGGCCAAAAATGCTGTCATTTTACAAAACTACTTGTTTTCCACTTTGTACTTCACCGTTATTTGAAAAATTAATCACAGGGAGGATTCTAGCTTTATCTGTCACACAAAAAAACCTCCCGTCATTTAAGCAAATGGCTTGCTAGAATTGATTTATAGATACTGTATAATGTAACATAATGACACGTAACAAAATTTCATGACACAGTAAGGTTAATTTGAATTATGATTTGTTCTCACTGGTAGGCAATGGGAAATACTTGTCTTCAGGAACTGCTGCAGTATTTTATGCCAGCATTTCAATGAACTGTAGCATTCTGAAAATGCAGCAATTAGCTATCCTGAAAATAGAAAGCCTAAGTGATCTAATAAATTTTAAAGGTATGTGTTGTTTAAATGTAATTACTACAATACATGCTGAAAATCTACCTCAAAGGGATCAAAAAGGTAGTAGCTCTTCAAGCAGAGTTTGCTCTCCTCTTTTTCCCATCTTCTGTATACAAAAAATAGTAACTGGTAAGCAATTAGCAAGAATTTTTATACTTAGATCTGTATATTTGTCAGTTACATCATTTCAGCAATACCTATGACTTAGCAGATTCTGTGATAAAGTATTTGATGACAATACACACCCACAAGCAATTGGGGTATATGTTATCCTTTAAACAAGGAATCTTGGGTAGATCATAGAATGATGCATGAAATCTGATTCAGAAAAGTAATTTAATACGCCTTTAGAGCAAGAAAGAAGAAAAAAACCCAACAAACAAGTCCTATTGAAAATAGCAGATTTCCAGAGGTCACTCCAAAAAAAATGAAACCACTACTTTTCACTATTTTCAGGAGAGAAATACTGCAGAAAGAAATGTTTCCACAGCAAAACTTTCAATAGAGGATCTGGAAATCAAGGTGGATTTGAATTAACAAAAAAATCCTACAATTAATTCTGAATTGAGCATTTGTTTGTGAAATTTCCCAGTGATGTGAAATCCTCCTCAAGCTGATGTACAGTAGATTGTGAGTCTTTGTATTACCACATTTCCATTATCCTTTAAAAAAATACACCTTTTAATCAGGTCACAGGACCAGAACATTTTTAAGAGGGGATATTCAAACTCATATAGGAATAATTTCCACAGGCCTGATATGGCACGACAGCCCACATGTCTTTTACATCACTGAAAGTAAGTCCTTATCTAGCTCACTTCAAAACTCCACAGAAGGAGGCTCAGCTTGGGCTGGTGGCAGAAGCAACAGGGATGAGGAGAGGAGGGTTTGCCAAGAGGGAAGGGATGCTGGAATAGACATCCCCATGGATTCATTTCTCCTTCTCATAACCTATCCTTCTACTGACTTGCGGGTCTTTTTCACATAACTGACAATTGTAAATGTGAAAGCAAAGTAACAACGATTTCAGTTAGGTGCCACGGGAACAACGAAACATAGGTCCTTAAAACCTAAGGAACAGAGGGAAGCAGTTAAAATGAGAGAGAGGTCAGGTGCAAAGAGATCCTGGTTCTTTCTGTTTCACCATTCACCATTTCTGTTTCACCAAAGTTGGAGAATAACGATAGGGTCTCTACCACAAGGATCTGCATGGGTTTTTTCAAGACGTTACAATTCACGCAATGTTTTAGATCTAGATGTAAGAAATACCTACATTCTGGAACTCAGTAAACATCCACTATCATAAAATTGGTGCTGCAAATGGAAGCAGATCCTGAGAAACTGTTAATGAATGTAATAAAAATGGCAAGAAATTTGAGATCTGGAAAAAAAAAAAGGCTCTGCAAGATGAGATGGAGTCTCTGTGTACATTAAAGGAGACATCTCTGGAAACACGTCAACACAGCACAGGGGGAGGTGAAAGCCAAAACAAAACGTGAGGTCTGAAAGACAGCCTCAGCCATTGGCAAGTTTTGTGGTTTGTTTGGGATTTTTCCTCCTTAAGAAAGTGCTAACCTTTCCAAATGTGAACTATATGAGGACTTCATGCCCTTAACAAATGAATGAGTACGAGAGGAAGAAATGGAAACCAGGCCTGGGGGAAAGTTTGATCTCTAGTTCCTAATAGGTACACAGAATGCAGTGCCAGTATAATCAGACTGAGTCTGTTGGAGAAGAAAGATGTGTGGCACACCAATTACCGACAGCAGGGAAAATTGAAAGAAATTACATTCAGGGGAGTGTGAAATGTGAAATTCAAGGAAATAAATTAGATGTTGTATGACCTCTAGTGTAATATGTGGAGAACTAATACATTTAACCTAGTTGTAATCATGTCATAGCCAGACTGCATTAGGAACTTTTTCACTCGGTGGCTCTGTTCTCAACTTTCCAAAATGGAAAATAAGACAGCAACACAGGCAGGTCCAGAGCTGATTCTGGGAAGTGAAGCTGTGCAAAGGAGCCAAGCTCAGAATTTCCTAACCACGTGCCACTCAAATAAATTAAATATTAGGGTCATTGGAGATTTCCTTGAAGACAACAAAAGAATATATCTACTGCAAAATACAGTACATTGTATCAGCCAGTAGGCAAAAGCATCTACAGAGTAAAACTTATCAATGTGGAAATATCTTTACTTGTATCAGAAAAAGGGAAGAAGTGGTTTAAATTGCTTGAAGATGCGGTTGGAGAGCCTTAAGTATAATGAGACTTCTTTAAAGAAAGCATGGATTTTGGCTGTCATCTGTCTTGAAGAAGGCTCTAAAAATGATAAAAGCTCCGACTAGAGAGAAGGCAAAGACTTTGGGAAGCATCTGACAATGTGGTCATATTGAAGCTCTCAATGTCTCAGTGCCTTCCTGGTAATCTGGCTTAAGTATTTCAAGACAGTTTATGCCCATTACTTTTTGTCCTAACCATCACAGGCTTGGAAAATAGTGTCTTCCTCTTCGCGAAAGCCTTTTATTTCCTCTTGCCTTCAGGGTAAACAACTGTCATTCTTTCCTTTTTTCCTCCTGATTTCTGCAAGTCATTCTGCTTGTGCCCCATTTGATCCATGTTCCTAGTATGGGTAAAATGATGCAAAAGTGACTTTCAGTAGATATGAATCCATCTTGAGATGGATTTCTAACATTAACATTAATTTCTAAAGGTACCTGTTGGAAGTGGCATGTATGTTGCGAGGTGAAGGAGGGGAAGAGTTCATAAAAGATGCCCTATTCTGTGATGCTGGGACAATGCACAAGAATATGTCTTTTGTCTGCAGAAGTGCCCATCCCAAACAGAAACAAAGGCTTTGCCCCTGCAGGGAAATTGTGAAGGTGAGTGGCACAGCCTAATTGTCTCAGAACTTATTTGTGTGTCACTAATTAGCTTAGTTAATAGACTGTATACAATCACATCAAAGGCTTTACTCTGTTAATGGTGGTTGCTAATTGTTACGTATATGTCTGGCTCAAAATTCAAATTTTGGGGACCTGTACCTTTCAGAAAGGCTGGCACAAAAGATCATTATGCACTTTAGTGATTACTAATTAGAGGTCCAACACTGATAAACAAGACTCCACTAAAAGACACTCTTGTCCCTGAATGAGTCTGAGCAGCCTGGCTCGAGTGGCCTGTTGTAGTTAACTAAAATTTGCTTGATCATGCTTAAAACAGGTAAAAAAGCAATGTTTCTTGTTCTCACAGTTCTTGCATGAGAAAGGTATTTTTTCTGACATTGGAAATATAGCTTTAATAAGCACATTCTGCATAATTTTGAAATAATTTGTATCTAAAATATATCACAAACCCATACAGTATTCAAAGGATTTCCAATTACTTTTGCCTGAATGTCTGCTTGTATTATTTGGATGAAGTATGATTATCAAGTTAATACATCTTGGCGAACTGTCTGTTCACAGATAAGAATGTAACTTTCGTCTTGAATTTTGAAATTATACAGATTGTATATAACTGTCCCTTCCCTTGAACCACGCTGCTTTTTTTTTAAATTTTTAAAAAAAAATCAACTTTCACCATCGAAAACCAGTCCAATTCACTCAGTCAATCCAGTCATTCTTCCATTTCTCAAAGCCCAGTTTTCACAACAAACTGTTTTACTCTCAAACGTATAGAATTATAGTATTGTCAGGGTTGGAAGGGACCTTAAAGATCATCGAGTTCCAAACCCCTGCCCTGGGCAGGAACACCTCCCACCAGACCAGGCTGCTTAGAGCCCCATCCAGCCTGGCCTTAAAAATTTCCAGGGATGGGGCTCCCACCACCTCTCTGGGCAACCTGTTCCAGTGTCTCACCACCCTCGTGGTGAAGAACTTCTTCCTAATGTCCATTCTGAATCGACCCATCTCTAGTTTTAATCCGTTCCCTATAGTCCTACCATTACCTGACATCCTAAAAAGTCCCTCCCCAGCTTTCTTGTAGGCTCCTTTAAGATACTGGTAGGTATCTTATGTCTCTGACAATAAGGTCTCCTTGGAGCCTTCTTTTCTCCAGATGGAATAACCCCAACACTCTCAGTCTGTCTTCATAGGAGAGGTGCTCCAGCCCTCTGAGCATCCTGTGTCCATTCTCTGGACACGTATACAGGCTTTCATGTCCTCTCTGGAGATTTACACAGCAGCACTGGGTTTGGGAATGAGGTGGGTGGCTGAATGCTCTTCCCAACTCCCAGCGGCAGCTGCTGCGTTGGTGCAGGTTACCATCTACTGCTGACCCCAAGGATGTGGGATGACCAGAGTGCCCCCTCACCTCAGACATGGCATCAGCTGTGTTCTGTCCTGCCTGTCATTATGGGTCCTTTTGTGTGCCTTGTGCAGAGGTACATGAATCTTGAATTCTGAAAAGAGGGGAAAATCCATATGACTTACTGAGCACGTCTCTCTGAAATGGTAGGAAAAGGTCCAATATCCATTCTCAGATCTGTTTATTTTTATATTATTTATGTTCCTGCCATATACCAAGTCAACTTTGTTTCCTCTGCGCACTCTTTTGTACAAACTTATCCTGATTTGCTGGCAAAACACAATTTAACAAATGAAAAATCCAGAAGCTAATGTGTCTGTACTTCTGTGTAACTACCAGCCTCATTTGGAGCAATTCAGCCTGTCTACAGTCTTGAATACTGATGTACAAACTTCACCCAGTCAGTGATAAATTTTTTTCTTTAGCTTTCAGAAGTCCTATGGATAAAAATAAAAATATTTTTCTTGTGAAGACCATAACAACACTGTTTTCACTAAGATAAAGGCAGCATCACAATAAAGTAAATCCACCAGGGAAAATAAAAAGATCAGCACAGAGAAAAGAAAGAAAAGAGGGCAAGAAAAAATACAGGATCACATTCAGAGAGGGCTGGAATATCAAATATGGCGAGGACATGGGAGACTATAATTTCACTGCAGCCTACAAATGGAAGAAAACATTGAGCTTCAGGGGTAAGAGGCAGCCCTTCAAAAAACACAGGAGTTAGAAGCACATGGCAAGACACAGTCCACTATATCATTCTAACAATGGCAGTTTCTGTTTCTAACTTCTGTCATGTCATTCGGAAAATCTGCCTTTTAACATGTTTAAACAGACTTTACTGATGCTAATGAGTAACAGATTTTTTTCATACCATGCAAAAGAAAGATGATGCTTAGAAGCGGCTTCCACAGTCCCCAAAGCTGTTGGAAATGCCCCATGATGCATAAGGCATGTTGTAGGGACTCTAGGAGGAGACACTGGAAGAGAAAGAGCCTTCTGAGGGAATGATAATTAATCTGACAGGTCACTTGGTATCCAGTGGTGAAAGCAAACTTCACTAATTAATCAGTGTGACATCCAGAGGTCATTCACCAGCTCTTCACACATCTTTGCTTCTCTGAACATGAAGGTGAGAAAATGCATGATAAAGTTGAGTATCATGACTTCCTCCTTAGCACTGACCTCTCCCGAAACATGCTGTTAAAAGGCTGTCAGTTGTAGTTTCAGTAATCTGGACTGAAGAATCGACAGTAGGTGGTGCTGTCTGTGTTGGCTCATTCCTGCCTATGCACTTAATATCCAGCCACAGAAAATGTCTGTTCTCAGCAGATCAGCCTTTCATCAGAAAGCACAACATTCTTTGGACAGAGTCACGGAGCTAAACGTCTCAGTAAAAAAACTGAAACATCACAGAGAAATTATCACAGCCTGAGACACATTTGCATTAAAATTCAGAAAACTCATGCATGCTGTGTGGTGCTCCTTTCTGGTTCCAGATTTGTCAGCAGTCTACCTGTAACCGTGCTCAACCATGTGGATTTCTCCCAGCCCACACCCTTGCAGGAGACTAGTCCACCCCAGCTATGGGACTCTGCCTTTGTCCTCACTGAATTTGCTGAGGTCCCTCTCAGCCCATTCCTCCAGGCTGCGCGGGGACACACAGAATAACTAAGTGAACTGCTTGTGCAGGTTTCGTGTTGTTGTTCTGGACTCCTTAGATAACATTAACCCAAAGATGCTTTTGATGAGCTGCAGACTAGAAATTCCCAAAGCTTATCAGCAGAGTAAATACAGTTTGTTACTTCAGGAGTCAGCAATTTGCTTGTAGAAATGTGTGAAGCTATTAGTAATTCAGCTCTTTGAACCCATTGTTTATCTCCGACTGCCAGACGTAGAGGGGATGAGTATGTTTAGCTGTTTAATGGTATGTTAGAAGGCAATACTGAGGAGAGCATACTTTTACGACATTTTATAATGTTTTTTAGTATCAGATATCGCTGAGCAGAACTATCTCCAGATGCCACTACGCCTACTTGGCTTATAAGAATGTGTTTTCATAGCTAAATGTAAAGTCTCCAAGACATACGAAAGAGTTGTAGCCACACTTCAGAACCACCGCCCTTTACCTTGTCCACAGTGATGCTGACTGGATATAACCATATTGAAAGCCCTAAAAAAAGTTACGCACAGCTATTTTTGCGAACTGTAGTGAGAATGGACATGACAGCAGTGAAAGGAAGTGACATTAAGATTAGAAAGGATCCACACCAAAATGTTCAAATTGCAGAAAGACAAAAAGTATGTACAACATTTTTCACATTCACTGTGCATGTGTCAGCCCTTGTTTTCCTTAACTGAGGAACCTGAGTGTGAAGTCAGAGGATGTGAAGTTGTCAGAGACAGGAGCTGTTAAGCAAATCAGAAGGTCTGAGAAGGGCTTTACATGGCCACATACTCTTTTCTTCCGAAAGACTGAAATCTGTTGACTGATCTTGTTAGCTGTCACACATGTCCTATCAAAGGGACTGGTATGAAGAAAAAAAAACAGATTATAGAATGTTATACTTTTTTTTGTTTGTTAATTTACCAGGTGCCAGTGAAAATTTAAGCCAGTTTTGCTAATTAGAAATTTCTTGCCTTTTTCAACTCAAGTAACAGGGACCATTCCCTGTAATACAGATGGGAAAAAAAGAAAAAGTAAACAAATGTAATTTGGATGTGTCTAATTTCCTTTACATTAAGATTCAGGATGCTAAACAGCTTAACTTAGAAGGGTATGAGGAAGCTAAGGAAAGCACTTGACCCAGTGAGTAAAGAAGAGAGAGAACATATTATGGGAAGCCCTGAGGGTTTAGGATTTTTCAATTAAGAGAGGATGTGAAAGATAATTTGAAAGAAATAAGGCATTCTGAGTTTGCTAAAAGGATGTGGAATACCCTCAAGTGAAAGAGCTCCGAAGCAGAGAGTTGTTCCTGGAGGACTACCTCCCCGGATCCGCCGTAATGTAAAACGGCTATGGGGGAACTACGCGGATACTGTATTAGGGAGCTACTCTCCTTACACCAATCTTTTGCCAAGCTCCATCTTTTCTCTTCCGACAACATATGGGCAACCTACAGATCCTTATCTACCACTTTTCTGTTCCCCAGGAAGGCTGAATATTGATGAACGGTTTTTGTGGGGTTTTTTATCATGAGTAATAATAACCATAACTGCCACATTAACAAAAAGGTGCTTTGTCTGCTTATTACTGTGCTGACATGTAACTACAATAAATATGGTATAATAACAAAAACTTGACTTCCATATGGTTGCTTTAATCTTTTACTCAGCATTCTAAGATAACCACTAGGAACAATTTCTGGAAGGGATTTTTTTCCCCCAGTACTGCCCCTGATAAAATTTATATGCGATAGGACTGAATACAGCTAAAATTTCAGAGTGAACTGGGACTACACTATTAAACATATGTCCAATTTTCTGAAGTTATATTATCTAATCAATTTTCTGTAAGCTAGACAGGTATGTTTTCCAGTCTGTATAAAATAATTATGAACTTTACAGACTGCCTTCTGAATATTTCAGGAGTTCTTATTTGCTATTTTAGCCAACTAATTTGATTTGCGGTAGGGTTTTAACTGATGCATAAAACACGAACTGAAACACAGGCAACGCCACTTAAACATAAAAGTTCTTTACAGTGAGGGTGATCAAATGCTGGAATGGGTTGGCCAGAGGATTTATGTAGTCTCCATCCTTGGGGATACCTGACTGGCCACAGTCCTGGGCAACTTGCTCTAGGTGTCCCTGTCTCTAGGTGATCTTCAGAAGTGCCTTTCAACATCAGTCATTCTGTTATTTTGTTAGAAATATCACATCTTAGAAGATGTCGGTACTGGGTGTTCCTTCCAACAAATCCCAAGATCCACATTCATCCCACACAGCTTCAGGCAGTTCAGATAAAAACCTATAAGGCTCTGCAGTTAATACCAACATAGAGGGAAGTGTGTCCAGAAGAAAGTTGAAATCTGCTCTAGCATAAGCACTCCAAAACAAGGGCAGGTACATGAAAAGCAGCAAAACAATTTTTGTTTTAATAGCTATTGCTTTTTAAGAGATATTTAGAAAAGTTACTTCTCACAAGAGTTTTTGATCGCATATTCCTAGTTTGAAGGAAGACAAATAAATGTCTTCTCTTTATATCTCCATCTGCTCTGGATACTTTCTTGTTAGGCCTGTAGAGCTGTGTCTTTAATTAGTACATGAATGCAAGCTATGTATCAAGGCAGCATCGCAAGCAATATATATCACTTCCGAATGCTTCTCTGCATTTCAAATTCTGCCACTTAATTGACAATTCATATAAGAAATTCTGGTCAAGGTAAAGACAGAATTCCTGACTAATTCAAGTCCCTGTGAAAGTTTTATTAAGCATAAGTCATATAAGGTTTATCGTTGGCTTATAAAAACTAGTATCTTGACAAAAGGTTAAAAGATTTTACAAAAAGACATCAAGGACAGAGTTATAGGATTGACAGAGGGGATATATGTCAACTTTTTTAGGCTATTGTGATACCACCAGATTTTATGAGACAGGTGTGAGGGATAAAATTAGTCAATCACTGAAAAATAATGAGCAATGCAAAGATGACTTGTCTGTGTTATAGTCCACAGCTGCTGTTGCACATCATGGAAAATAAATATCTCAATTATCAACTTGGCACTGAGAATAATGTTTGTGAGTCATAATTAAAGCAAGTTGTTTGAACTGATTTTGCTGTGCTTTATGACCAGTAACCTGCAGGTGAACATGAAGCCTCACTTTTAAGACCTGCTTCATAATTTAGGCCAGATTAGCATTTAACATACTCCTCATGCTCCTTTGTGCATTTAGCAAAGACCTGGCTGCCTTCTTCCCATGAGCAGGAAAAATGCAGAAAAAAACCCAACTGTGGTTTGAAGTGGATATTTTTAGAGGCCTCTCATTCTGTCATATTTATTCATGCTACTTTCTTACTGCATTGACGACTTTAAAAAGTCTTTTGAGCTACTTCAATTTATTTGTCTAATTACCTGCCTTTTCTGGAACTAGTAATATAAAACATACTCCAAACAGTGGAATGAAATCATTAATCAAATTGCAAATTTAACTGTCACAGGGAGCAACAAAAATTGGCAGGAATAGATGGTGGGCGGCATGAAAGTGTTTCTGGCAAAACTTGACTTGTGATGTTCTGCAAACAAGTCACTACTTCATGCGATTACTGTTACCATTTCTCATCTCTCAGGTATCTGGGTAGGAACAAATAGGAAAAGATTTACTCAACTGCCAGCACTGCCCAGGCATAGGAAGCTNAAAAATAAAAAGCAAATAACGAAATAGATAAAATATATACAAATATACAGAAAACCCTATCAAGCTTCCAGGGAGCTGCCACTGGCAGGCACTGGGGAAGTTCCAGACTGGACTCAGTGACAAACGGGAACACACTGACCGGGATCAAAAGGCAGATGAGCTGACGGAGCCTCCTCAGACGTCACCACTGCAGAAAGAGAGCTGTGGGAAAGGCAGCCCGTCAGAGAAGAACCCACCGCAGAGGAGCCAACCTGCCCCCTTGGCTGCCTCAGCTCTTCTGCTGAACATGGCGGACGGGACGGAGCACCCCATTGGTCAGTCTGGGTCACCTGACCTGCCCACGGGGCAACCACCCCGGTCAGCTGACCCTGGTTGCCACGGCAACAGGTGTGAGCCAGGGCCTGTCCCTGGGCGGAGGGTGGGCCCTGCTGCACCCCAAGGCAGGAGAGTTTTAGGGAAGTGAGACAAGCAAACGCGTGTAAACTTTCAATTTTCTTAGAAAATTCAGGCTAAAAATTACCAGCTTGATCCCACATTTTGTATATAATCAATCAGTGAAAACAGTATTAATTTTTATTGTGTTCTTACTTCTGAGACGCTCTCACTCTTCCTCCCTTGTGCTGTTTAACATCTCCTTCTTCCATAACTAAAACGTGGGAACTGGAAGCCTGCATATAGTTTAGCTTTCTCATGGCAGGTTATCTGTAAGATGAAAGCATAAATCATAAACCAGCAAGGAAATTAAACCTTAATATTTAGTCACTTCCCAGTCTACTTGCAGATATCTTAGCAATCCACTCAAATAAAGCATGCACTGTAATTTAAAAGGAAATATATTTCAAGGGAATTAATATAGTGCTCTGAAATCAATATATTGAGTAACATATGCCTACTTCAGTGCTGGTGTGTTAATCCTTTGGGAATGGCGCGTTAGCCGCCTTGTTTAGATGGAGCAGTCGTTCCACAAGCATTATTCATTCAAAGCACGTCATTCACAGTTCATGTCAGAGACGTGATACCATCATTTAATGAGTATGAACTTGCTTAAAGCAGAAGAGCTGGGTGTATCATAGATCATTGTCCATCTACTAAGGAAATGAAAATTATATGATAGTACGTTCGACTCCTCCAATGATTTTTGACCTAGTTTAGGCTTAACTGAATTTAACCAAATTTTCAGAAGATAGAAGTTAATCAGAGTTCTGGATATACAACTTGGGAAGCCAGCTGGTGGAAGATCCAACCTCTGCATTTTGTTTTGATCAAAATATTTATTGCTGAAAAATTAGCAAATAGCGAGATATTTCCCAGAACAAGCTCTGGCTCTCCAGCACGACTGAATTACTGAGGACGCGGTTGACTGGTAGGAGGCTAGGAGGGGAGAGAAAAGGGTGAAAGAAACTTTTCACCTTGGAAAGCATCCCTCCAAACGATACACATTTATTGTCCAAAAGATCGAACAGCAGGCTGATCCTTGGCAGTTCCATGGCACTTTTATGCATCAGTGTTATGAAAGATTCAAGTTACATCACCTGTCACTATTCCTCAATGTCTCTGATGCTGGCTTGCTTTAGAGTTAAATACAAAATAGCAGACGGGGACGGAAAGGCCTGCAGCCTTCATAAAGACCTGTTCCAAAGCTGAAGCAGCACTAGCAAATGCATGGCTTGATCCCCCCTTTAACCAAGGGGAGCAGGAGCACTGTTTTGAAAAGATATCAAGGGCTTGTTTGCCCTGAACAGCAGGATAATTTTGGTGTTCAGAGAATAACCTGAATCACATTACTTGAACGAGGTGAAAAGCGGTGCTGTGTAACAGAAAGATGGTGGAGTGAGTGCATAGAGACAAGCACAGACAAAGACAGCATCATGCAGGTACCGGTGGTGATAAAGGATATCTTGTGGTTTGGGCCGGGCTGGCCACTGAAGTGAACGACAGATGCTCTCCCTGGCCTCTGTCTCCAAGGAAAGGAGGGAGACAGAGACTTGTGAGGTGAGAAAAAACCCAAACTACTTTAAAATAATAATTTAAAAAAATATATACGATATATACAAAACTGTATCGAGCTCCCAGGATGACAATCGTGTCACTGACAGGCACCGGGGAAGTCCCAGACTGGACTCAACAACTGCGAGATGTGTGNTAAAGCATGCACTGTAATTTAAAAGGAAATATATTTCAAGGGAATTAATATAGTGCTCTGAAATCAATATATTGAGTAACATATGCCTACTTCAGTGCTGGTGTGTTAATCCTTTGGGAATGGCGCGTTAGCCGCCTTGTTTAGATGGAGCAGTCGTTCCACAAGCATTATTCATTCAAAGCACGTCATTCACAGTTCATGTCAGAGACGTGATACCATCATTTAATGAGTATGAACTTGCTTAAAGCAGAAGAGCTGGGTGTATCATAGATCATTGTCCATCTACTAAGGAAATGAAAATTATATGATAGTACGTTCGACTCCTCCAATGATTTTTGACCTAGTTTAGGCTTAACTGAATTTAACCAAATTTTCAGAAGATAGAAGTTAATCAGAGTTCTGGATATACAACTTGGGAAGCCAGCTGGTGGAAGATCCAACCTCTGCATTTTGTTTTGATCAAAATATTTATTGCTGAAAAATTATCAAATAGCGAGATATTTCCCAGAACAAGCTCTGGCTCTCCAGCACGACTGAATTACTGAGGACGCGGTTGACTGGTAGGAGGCTAGGAGGGGAGAGAAAAGGGTGAAAGAAACTTTTCACCTTGGAAAGCATCCCTCCAAACGATACACATTTATTGTCCAAAAGATCGAACAGCAGGCTGATCCTTGGCAGTTCCATGGCACTTTTATGCATCAGTGTTATGAAAGATTCAAGTTACATCACCTGTCACTATTCCTCAATGTCTCTGATGCTGGCTTGCTTTAGAGTTAAATACAAAATAGCAGACGGGGACGGAAAGGCCTGCAGCCTTTATAAAGACCTGTTCTGAAGCTGAAGCAGCACTAGCAGATGCATGGCTTGATCCCCCCTTTAAACCAAGGGGAGCAGGAGCACTGTTTTGAAAAGATATCAAGGGCTTGTTTGCCCTGAACAGCAGGATAATTTTGGTGTTCAGAGAATAACCTGAATCACATTACTTGAACGAGGTGAAAAGCGGTGCTGTGTAACAGAAAGATGGTGGAGTGAGTGCATAGAGACAAGCACAGACAAAGACAGCATCATGCAGGTACCGGTGGTGATAAAGGATATCTTGTGGTTTGGGCCGGGCTGGCCACTGAAGTGAACGACAGATGCTCTCCCTGGCCTCTGTCTCCAAGGAAAGGAGGGAGACAGAGACTTGTGAGGTGAGAAAAAACCCAAACTACTTTAAAATAATAATTTAAAAAAATATATACGATATATACAAAACTGTATCGAGCTCCCAGGATGACAATCGTGTCACTGACAGGCACCGGGGAAGTCCCAGACTGGACTCAACAACTGCGAGATGTGTGTGATTTGGGCTAAAGCCAGTCATGCAGATTAATTATGGCTTGCTCTGGCATGTGTCTTAAATGTCACTCAAGTCCATTATGTTATAGTTGGGAATAAAAAGTTAGATTTGGAATCAAGGCCGTAATTTTATACTTCTTTTTCCCGTTTTTAACTAAAGCCGGGTTGCCATATGTTGAATTTCATACCTATAGACAGTATTGGGGATAGAAAACCCTAGACTGTGTAAATAGACAAAACAAAATGGCTCCCATTACAGATAATGGATGAACATTTATTTGAATTAAACATTTAAATGTGGCTAATTAACTAATTAACCTTTACATTAACAATTATATTTCACACTGTGCACTACACTGCTGCTCTTCTGTGGTTCGTGAGATTCTTAATTAAATCTATGTCTAGTGGTCTTTCAAGGATTTCCCATTAATTCCTCTATTATCATCCACAAACTGGGGCGAAATATTCCTCAAGACTTTGTCTTCTGACAGCCTGGCGGTTAGGCTCGTCCCTGCAAAAGCAGTGGTTCGCCTTTAGTCTTTCTGTTAGAACCACAGAGTCCTGCGGTATTTAATTAGAGACTCTATTTAAAGAATTTATGAAGCAAAAGGCATAGGAAGAGTTTTGTGACAGTGATTAAGGTTTCCACTAGCTCAAGGTGCTTGCCTTTTCACAGAGCAGTGTTCTCCTTTGCCACTTCGGAATGACTCTTCTGGGTCCTGTTCCGAGTTCTGCAGTGTTCAATCCCCATTAATATTCCTGTCTTAATTCCTGACTTCTGTGCGTGTCCCTGCCTTTCCTTTCTGAGTTGACTTCTAGATGAGGATCAGGATCCTACTTCATTATTTTGAAATCTTGCATTGAAAACCTCTTTTGGTTAAAAAAAGAAATGCAGCTGCAATTATTTAAGCTGCAAAACGTCCTTGCTCTATGTATTAAAATTGTCTAATGTTTTGCCCTCACGGTGCCTGTGAGTAAATCACACAGCTGCTCTTGCTGAACTAGTACGAATACCAGACAGCTCCAATGACCTAGTGCGGCGCTGATCAGCTTCTCCCGTGGGACATAACCCCCAGCAAAGCCTGCACCACATTAAAGCACGAGGTTTTCCCCAGGAATGTGAACCAGGTTTATAATACTGCCACATCACACCGTTCCTCAGATGTGAACGTTGTCAGACAGAGTCTCTAAGAGACAAAACCTCTTAAATCATCTTTTCCTGGAATTATAAAAAAGAGAGAAAATGTTAATTACTGAAGCTCAAGATGTATTATAGCTTTTTAAGCGTAACTGTTCTATGACAGAAACAATTTAAGAAGTTGCTGCAAAAATCATGACAGTAGATTTATGTCTTCTCAGTTTTTGCTCTTTTTCTTTTGGCTTTCATCCAGTTCATCAGGTACAGCTTACTGCCAGACCATCACTCTGTTTCATTCAAATAGCTTCTGTGTCTCTTTTTATAATCCACTGTTTCTGTGCACAGGTTGAACTATAACATTTCAAGATTTGCTGTTTGTTGATCTAATTGAAACTATTGGACACTGCTCCATAAAACATCACAAGTTTCCTGTTCCTGCCATTTAATACTCCTCACACCTCCAACAGTTATACAGGGATGCTTATTCTGCCAGTTTACGAATCTTCATGCTCATTTCAAAGTACATTGTAAACAGTTCCTGAATTTGGGAGACAGGAGTATTGACACTTTTATCTTACTTTTCATAGCATAGTTTGAGTTGGAAGGGACCTTTAAAGGTCATCTAGTCCAACCTCCCCTGCAATGAGCACCTTCAGCTCGATCAGGTTGCTCAGAGCCCCGTCCAACCTGACCTTGAATGTTTCCAGGGAAGATTTATCTACACCTCCTTGGGCAACCTGGGCCTCTCTCATTGTAAAAAATTTCTTCCTTATATCTAGTGTAAATCTTCCCTCTTTTTGTTTAAAGCCATTACTTCTTGTCCGATCACAACAGGCCCTACTAAAAAGTCTGTCCCCATCTTTCCTGTAGGTCTCCTGTAAGTACTGAAAGGTTGCAATAAGGTCTCCCTGGAGCTTTCCCTTCTCCAGGCTGAACAACCCCAACTCTCTCAGCCTGTCTTCATAGGAGAGGAGCTCCAGCCCCTTGATCATTTTTGTGACCCTCCTCTGGACCCGTTCCAACAGGTCCATGTCTTTCCTGAACTTGGGGGCTCCAGAGCTGGAGGCAGTGCTCCAGGTGGGGTCTCACCAGAGCGGAGCAGAGGGGCAGAATCCCCTCCCTCCTTCTGTTTTATGATTCTAACCCAGAATCACAAGCAGAGAGAACAGAATTTGCTGGTAGCGAAACTGTGAATAATATCAAAGTAAAACAATGCACTAAATCGTTCATAGAAAACCATAGACATAGGCTCAATTTAATACTTCACAGGAAAAATGACAAACCTCTTTAATGCCATTTTTGGATATTGGCTTGGAGCAGGCTCCAAAGGAAACTAAATACTCCCTAGGGACACTACTGAATATTTGAAATGTTAAGCAGCAGCCCTTGTTTCCTAGACCCAGCTGCTGGTATTCCCTTGACCTAGCTTGACTTACCCGACCAGAGTTACAGTACAGAAATACTGAAAAACAGAGTTTGTGTTGACAAGAGAGTGCAAGCCAGTGTTTCCAAAAGGAATGTTGGTTTTCTGTGAAAAGGCCTCTCTGTTCTCCACCACAATGATCTTGCGTTGTTTGAATTTCGCACCAAGCTACTCACAGTGTAAATGTAATTTCACTGCTGTGCTTTTGTTCTCTCTTAGAGCCCCTTCACACCTCATTATTTTTTCTCCACGTGGCATCACGCAGAGCAGAGTGGAATGACAGAGCCTGGTTACAGTCTCTGCAAAGCTTCCATAAGTGACCCACTTGTGGTTTTGCTAAATGACATATTGCCATGCTCGCCTACCTCATCCTACCGACATTTAGAGCAAAAACTTGTTGTCCATCTTGTACACTTGCTAAAGCGTTACTGAGTAGTACATCACATCTGTGTGACAGACTAATGAACTAACGACAAGTAGAAACACATTTATTCATACAGTATTGTCCCTCTTAAGGGTCTTGTTCACTTTGCGTTACATTGATGAATGCACTCTGCATATAGATCTGTTGCCAGAAATTTTTCTTTATGAGGATTTAATTTTATTTTTGAGAGATTGGAGTAAGGTTGTCTGGCTTTCTTTCAACTGTGGATCCTTTTTTTTTTTTAAATCCTATTTCCTTTTAGTCACAGAGCACAGTCACTGAAAGGCCAATAAGGATGCAGTTGCATTTTAGGAGTGCTCGAAAGACTGACCTCTCTCTTGTAGAGACAAAGGACTTTAATCTCCTTTCAAGTTGTGATAAACAAGAAAGAGTATGGTTGAACTGACTTTGAGAGGCCACCACAAGCTTATCCTACATGGAACATTATCCTAAAAGAGATAGATTTATCCTAAAGAGATAGAAAACCTTCCTGCACATGACCCCAGATCTCCTTTCCTTCCTGAGGAAACATGCCCTACCTTTTTTTGGGCTGAGATCTTATGACAAAGGTTCAGCCTAAGCTGCAAGACTATCGTAGTATTTCATCACCGTGATCCCAATCACCATGTCCTACGGAGGTCAGAAAGTTAAGGAAATTATGAAGAAGCAGGTCTGTAAGGCTGCCAAAAAAAAAAAAAAAGACTTTGCTGTGATTTATTTACGTAAAGGTGTATCCAAATGTTTATTTCATTTACTCAGTAACATTGTAAGTTATTCTACCTAGTGAAGGTCTCTAAATGCAGCCAGACTTACCCTGCTGCTGTTTGAATCTCAAATGCAAGCAACGGCACAGGATAAACGCCTCTGGTTTATCTCCTCCTTCAAGGCAGAGATTCAAGGTAGCCACAGCAGCAGCTGCAAACGCCAGGAGCTGGTCACTCACTGTCGACAAGGAGAGGTTTCTTCTCTTGGGCACTAACTTGGGCTCTGTTCTTGGGTAGTTTTACTACTTAAGAAATTCTCCCCTCTACTAACCACATTTGTTTCATGTTCAGATGACTTGTCGCTAAACAAATGAATGGAAATTTTTTGTCTAATCAGATTATTTTTGGTTTTAATTAGAGAGAATTATTCTTAAAAAAACCCCAAACTCAAAACAACAACAAAAAACCCACCAGGAAAGTCAGAGATGCAGTTAGCACGACAAACTGATTCTCTGAATTCAAAGTCAGGCTGGTTTTATATTTCAAACAAACAAATAGAGCTTTTTTGGTTTTCATTTAGCTTTCGTTTTAATGAAAAGTCAATGTTCATTATACAGAGCAGAAAATAACAATGCTATGCCTAGATGAATCTCAAAAGCTCTGTATCATTAAAAATCCCATTTTGGGGGGATGTAAGGACCCAAGAGTGAAAAGAAATGCAAATCTTCTGTCTTTATCGAGTCGTCTAGCAACTGGATATAAAAGAATCTTTTTGAGTAAGTTCTGCAAATCCTCTAGTTTTTTGCGTCAGTTTGTTGAAGCGCCATTAGCCAGCTACACAGAAACTCTGCAAATAGGATTTGTACAACTTCATAGCTCCCAAAGAGCCTCCCTGCCTTTTCCCATCAGCATTTTATAGCTCTTCATGCTGGTGATTTTCCTCTTGAAGCCTTGAGATGTCCCATCTCAACAGTCCAGCCTGTCCCTGCAGTTTCACCTTTCTCATTTCTCAACGTCAAACAGACGTTTTTTGTAGCAATATGATCCAAGGTCATATAGTCCTGTCATATCAGAGCTGGGACCCAAATCGTTGCTAAACAGAGAGCTAAAAATGTTGTGGGATCTGGCGGGGGGAGGATTGGTGGGTTTGGGTTTGTTTGTTTGGTTGGTTGGTTGGTTATTTGGGGGTTGGTTTGGTTTTTTTTTTTAAAGTTTAGTTTTAGACCCCAGGATTAAAGATAAGGAGGCTCATATAATCACACCGGCTTTTCTCCTATGTTTTCCAAGGCAATTGTATTTCTTTCCTTTTATTCTTGTCCACACCTTTTCCCTTTCAAATTCCCTAGCAGGTAACTTTCCTTCCTTCGTTCCTACACCTTATACAATAAAGGTCGTTTTCCTTCTGAGAAACTGTGCGTTGAAGGTTTCCTGACATTCAAACAGATGTGTGCTGTAGTGCCAGAAGAAAGGAAGAAAACAGTACTGAAACAAAAGAAACAACGTGTCGTACAGCAAAATCTGAACTAGACCCGTGCCTAGAGAACATTCATTCCCCTTCTGGAGCCTGTTCTGTACAGTCCCTCTGGCAGGACGGCATGTCAAAACCTCTGCCTCTGTTCCCCCCCTTTACCTTCAGCCCCTGACTTTCGATTCAGGTGACTGTAGCATCCTTCCTTTCACTCTTCTCCCTTAGGGAAAAAACCACACAGCTGCAAGCATTGAGGATATGAATTCTCTCACCAAACAGCCCTTGCAGGCTTTCCAGTTCTTTTCAAGATTGTAATGACTTGGGTAAACAGCTGAAGATCTGTTTTGTTGTGGATTTTTTTTTTCCCCCTGTACTCCCTTCACATCCTATTTTCAAATAAGCATCACTTAGTTTTAGGGCTTTCAGCTCCCATGTTCTAACCTAATGGCTGTGCTTTCGCATGCCAAGGTATTAGCTGGAGGTATCAATCTGAATCTCACTTACTGTCTTAAAAAAACAGGGCACATTTTTTTATAACTCCTTCTAGACTGTATGTCTGCTTTATATCAGATATGATTTAATAGACTTTTTAAAGCTAGCCTGTCATCTGCCTTCCCTGAACATGAAAAGAAGCGTATTTACAAGCCACACACCTTAGAAAGCCTTTCGTTGTCTCAGAGATCTCTTCCTGAAGCTCCTACTCAAATAAACATGCTTTTTGGAAATCTCAAAGCCACTTCCCTTTGTACAGCTATCTTAAAGTTTCTTTGCTGCTTTCTGCTTTGCTGCTTATCAGGCCTGAGAACGGTGTATTACACAGGCACCCTGCAGTATGGGAGGATTTCTGAAATACACTGGTTTGCTCCAGAATCCATAATTTATTAAACACTGTGCCTGATGCTGTTCTGACATCTATCCTCAGCCACAGCCTGAGCCTCTTCAGAAGCAGATTTTCCTTTTTTTTTTCTTTTTTTTTTTAATATATACTTTGTGTCCTACAGCAGGAGTGAAGTCAATCAGCTTCAATCAATGCTGACACTGTGAAACACAAAAGCAGTACATCAAAACAGGAAGATTTGAGGGCAAGGTTTCTTTATGAATACAGGAATAATAAACTCCAGCTGTGTCCTGCCCGTGGCTACATCGGCTACACAATCCGTTTTATCGGTTTGTTTGTTGGTTCAGGGCATTTCTCTGTCTGCGTTTATCTGAATTCAGTCTTACATAGCTAAATCGAAGAGCTTGCCTATAGAAAGAGTTCCGTCTTCAAGATGGAAGATCCATAAACATAAATGAGTTTCTTTCAATAGCTAAGTGAGTAGCAGATATCTATTTCTTAGGAACAAACTTCACAAACAAACCTCTACAAAGCTCCTTTGAGGAAAACAGGGTCTTTGCAAAAGATATAACTATCTGCCATTTCTGGACAGAAACTGGTTTGGATTTCCATCATCTCTTTCCTTTTTAGCAATTTCTCTAGAATATGCCTAAATCGTGGTTTGCAAACTGTGGCATATTGTGCACCCATGTCTCAAGGGCTGCAGTCGGTGATGTGATTTGCCGACAGTCCTGTATTCCCTTTCTAGGAAGTTCCACGCGCTATTCCGAGTGTCCGCTGCCTGCGAGTGGATGAATGATTGCACATGCTGCTCTCTGCTGACCCCTGATGATGGTGGCTCTGGGACATAATGTATAGAATAGCCACTGAAATGTTCAGGATGAGGATAACAGGAGTTAGTCCATGGATAAAAATTGTTTGGGCTGAAGACAGATTATTCACAGAGCGTAGTGCAAATAAAAGAATAAGAGACGGAACAGAAGAGGAAAAATCTCAGTAAAGCCTTTGACTCCCAAGTAACTATTTGAATGCAGTAATTTTTGAAAGCAGCTTCATGAAGTTCTGTTCTGTCTGTGTTTCTCTAAAGGTCTTTTATTTAAATGGGTGGAAAAAATCTAGCACCTGAAATATGTATTGTGCATCTCGGGGATGTTACTGCACCTCCTTAATAATTAGTTATTTCTGTTTTCCAAAGGTCCTATTTCTCGTTGTCATTCCTCAGACCAGAGGTTTTCCCTGTGCTGGCAAATGTTGCATTAGCTGTCACAGACTCTCCCTCCAATGACTCGGTACTGCCTGGAAAAAAAATGAGGTGAGAGAAGTAAAAATCACTCATCCATCCTTATTTCGACCCATTAAAATCATTTCTCCCTTGAGACCTATTTTCATACCTTAAAACTTTACCGGACACAGAAAAATGAGGATTACTTGAATTTATTGTAAATTTCCATGTAAATTTTTAATAACATATTCCATCTTAGGGGATATTTCAAAGGTATTTAGGGAAATACCTGATTGTGAAAGTTTTCCAATAGCCTTGTTTAGTTTAAACCTGTGAAAATGTGTCTCTGATACGATTTCCAGTGCTTTCAAGTTAGCTTTTTGGAGAAATTAGCCAATTGGAGGACTATTGTATCAATGAAGAGACACGAACAAATGCATGAAGAACATAATGATTTAATACAGTGCATTGACTCTGCTTATTTTTGTCTTTTAAACTAAGGAATAGAGTTGGTTGAACATTTTTTTAATCCTTACATTTTAATAAAAAGTTAATAGAAATGTTGGAGAAAAATCCTTATTTCCTTTGGAAATATCCTTTTGGGGTATTTTAGAGAACGTTTTCAGGAGGAAATGCCAAAAAAGATGCATTTTATGCTGAGCATTTTTGTTCCATACCTAATGAATATTGCCTTGCCACTTTTTACGGATAAGTGGAGAGGGGCAGAAATACATTACCTTTGTGTCACATGTTTATACATTGCTTTGTTTGCACAATGTTCGGTATTTATTATTGCTACATCATCACACATTTATATGTCATAAAAGCAATTTACTCAGGGTCGCCAGGAAACACTACCTCAGTCAGGACGAGGACCCAAACCAACTGCCAGGCTTCCCAGTCCCCATCTGTAATTACTGGCCATTTCTTTCTTGCACATTATATTAGCTGTGAAATATTCACTGTGATTAACAGTAATGACCAATCTTTCCTATTCTAGCATGCAATAGGGTTTTTTGTTATATCCATTAGAAATTATTAAAGAGATTGTGTGAAAATGGAAGAAAAAAATCTAAATAAAGAGTTAAGGTTCATTGAAATTAATTCTTGATCAGTTTCCGCTCCATAAACTCTCTAAAATAATTATCCACACATTCCTATAAAAGTCCATTTTATTACAAAAAAAAAAAAATAATTGTAGAAAATACAGTCAGCCGGGTGAGAATCTACAGTCACCCTCAATAACTGAACTCCACAGTTGCAGAGTACAGGAAAAAGGTAAAAGCATCTCAGCAAGTTAAAGCAGATATGAATTTACTGAGTAAATGTATAATATTGTATCCAAACATGACATTTATAAATGGGGTTGTCCAAAGGTGCTTATATTTGGGGCCCTGTGAGAGTAAACAGTAGGGAAAACAGCTGACCTAATGCTGGTTTCTTTCCTTGAAATAGCTCAGACCTGAATTTGCAGACTTGTAGAAAATTGTGTAAGAACCTTAATCTCACACGTAAAGGTCTAGGACAGCAGAAAATGTGTGCGGTGAGTTATACAGAGAATAATGCTCCGGGATCCTGTGCAGAAAGGATGGACTTAAGAGTATAGTATTTGGAACTTTACCTGTGCTGCGTTTATTCTTTGGCACAAACAACATCCTTCCAAGTAGAAGATTGACAAGTGGGTAGTTCATTTAGTGACAGTAATATTGATATCTAATTAATTATAAAACAACAGTTATTTATGAAATCAAAGAATTAAATTAATGTGGTCATGAGGTGTGCAGAAGCTTCATGGTTCAGATATTCTGATTAGTTACATTTCAGCCCAAATCTTGAATCTCAGACATGAGGTAAGAGTTGATACACAGGGACACATCGGATTTGGGAACTTGAAGAAAAGCCCAGGATTTCTGTATGTTGGGAAGCCTTGATATCCGTAAACTAAATTGAATTATTTTGTTGGCTTACTCACTGCCTATTGCTGAAAGTGGTCTTTGGGAAGTTTTGTTTGTTTGGGTTGTTCTTGGGGGGGTTTGTGGGAAAAAGGAGTATTTTTCTGAACAAGGTTTCAGAGCCTCAAGCCTCAAATACTTTGGATTTCATGTTTTGATTCATGACAGTAGGTTTTCAAACTTCAGTAGGGAATTGAAATTTTGATTTCTGACCAGCCATAGCGAACAGATACTCCTCTAGACAACGTAAAAGGGCTTTTGGAAGCTGTGAATGTTCTCTATGAAGGCTGAAGTTGGAAGTCTTGAGAGCTGGACCCACTGCGCACACTTCTGCACAGCATCTGGATGACAGTGAATCTTACAATCTACCAGTGTAAGCAATAACATTGTGAGCAATAACATTCCATAAAATATAATTGATTTTCAATGCTAGTAACTATGTAATAGTAGTGATAGTATTTTAAAGTCTGCTACAGATACTCTTGTCTGCAGGCAGTGAAAAAGGCCTAATTAAAATGGACTGGAAGGGTGTTTGACCAGCATGTGATTTGAAGTATTATAAATTCATTCCCGTATTAATTGAGAATAGTCTCTTTTTTTTTGTGGTCTCTGGATTAATAAGAAGAAAGAGGGGAAAATGACACGAAGGTAATTTATTTGCTCTTTCTACAGCACTGACATTTTTCACCTTAATGAGCACTTAAAATGTAAATTATACAGTCAGCTTAAAAAATAGAACAAAAGATATGTGTGAGGCTTTTTCATATTTTTCGTATCAAAATTAGCTACAATTTTGAAAGAAAATTTTAATTGTTCCACACCAGACTTTGCACATAAGTACTGAGCATCATGAAATACTTTAAAACATTGAGGGTTCTTGCTGATATTTTCCTTGATTTAGTCCTGAAAGTTTTGAACAAGTTTTTTCGCCTTAGCTGAAGACAGAAAACTGAATCAAGAACACTTTTAAGTATTTCCTTTTTGGCTTTTGGTTTGGGGCATGCTTTTTTTTTTTTCCCAATATGAATGTGTTATTGAACCTAGGCCTGTCATCTTCCACTACCATCTTGAAGAAGAGACCAGACCTCAGGGCAGTTGCTTAACCTCCCTGCCCAAGCTGCCTCACTCCTTTTATTGACACCTAATGTATAATTACTTCATGGTTTATAAACTGCTTTGAGGATTTGAAGGGAAAGGCGCTTTAGGAATTAGGGGGTATTGATAGTTATTATTAGGCATTTATTTCATAAGCCTCAGAAGGCTGAGGTTTGTTTATAGCTTCAGCGCTTTTCACCAATCTGTAGTTTAAATACCTCAGAGCTCCACCCGATGGCTTTTTCTCCTGACTGCTAATTGATGCTGGTTTACTCTCTGCCTTATGAAGAGAACATGATGCCACCAAAGAAACAGTACCTTAAAAAAAAATACTTCCCAGTAGAAACACTTCAATTACTACCTAACATTCTGGGCAGCTGCCTCCAAAGAAAGATGACCAAGCTCTGTTAATATTATACATATTATACATTCATTTTCCTGATAATATGGAGGTTATTGATGCACTTCTGTTTTGAAAGATTGTGATTGCCTTGAAATTACTTGGCAACCTGCATAAAATGGTTTCATAAGGCTACAAACATGAAAAATATGAATATCTGAGAAAGATAATCTATTAAGGAAAAACAAGTAAGTGAAAGATCGCCTAAAGACTTCAACTCCAGGAACCAGTTTGTTCTTTGTTCTCAGGATTTATAATCCTCTCTGAGAAAGCAGACGGGATCTATGAATAATTATTAGGGGAAAAAAAGTATTGTCAAGTTAAAAAAAGAAATCGTTGGATTTCATAGAATCATAGAATCCTAGGGTTGGAAGGGACCTTAGTAGATCATCTAGTCCAACCCCCCTGCCAGAGCAGGGCCACCTTAGAGCAGGTATTTCTTGGATAACTAATTTTATTACTATTTTTACAAATTAATATTATGGATACAACATCGTAATTGTTATCTTGTTCTTGTCTTCTAAATTAATCTCCTGGGAAATTTCTTATTTTCACACCAGAAATATTACCTGTTATAGAGTTCAGTTAGAGTGTTCCGGAGTATACCGTAACACACTGCAAACTTTTCCAGAATACTCTTTCTCAAAGAATAACCTTAATACTGAGGGGACGCTCCTAGAAATGAAGCCTGATCTTGTGATCAAAATTAACCAAAGGTGCCTTAGCATTCTGAATCCATTTCTTAGTTATTCTGCAGAAATTCCCCAGAATTCTAATAAATGACACTTCTTCTCCATGTGCGTTTGTTTCCTACCAGTGAAATTCATGTAATAAAATTTCCTTCCATCATTTTCCTTGTCTGCTTAGCTTGGAGGCAATGGATGTCTCATATTATATGGTTATAAACTTAACTGATCCCCACCAGCAGCTAGAACATAAATCAAACGGAAATAACAGCAAGCATAACCACATTGATGTGACTAATAAAAATGGTCGCTGTAAGAAAACTGCCCAATTTTCAAGCCAGTTAGATCGTATCAACAGATTATTTTTTTCTGCTTTTTCCATGTTAGACATTATCCATCTCATCTAACACATCTCCATCTTTAATGGCACAGTACTTCTAGGACTAGTGCACTCTATCAGGAAAATAAACTACCGATTTAAATGTAGCTAAAAAATGCACTTCAGGCTATATTGAAAGTGTATCTTCAGTGTTGCTCTGAGATTCTTGATTCCAAACTTTAGCTGGAGATGCACCAGATGAGTGGGAAACCCTTTCTTTTTCTAATCCATGCCTCATAAATACAATGAGAGTGAGGTACCAAAGACAACAATAAAATATTCCTTAAATGTGGGTCATAAAAAATTGTGATTCTCCAAAAAAGAAAATTTATTTTTGCTATAAAGCTTATAGTTATTTTGATTTCCAAATGTTTATAACTAACCCATATTTATCATTAAAATATGTGCATATTATTTAATTGCTCTTTCATACTAAACACTTACTGAAATATTTTCAATCAAAATTTCATTATTTTTACAACATTGTTTTATTTCCTGAATAAACTTTTTGAGAAATTCTGTATTTGTATGATTGCCTGGACTAGGGTAACACTAACCTTTTTTCGTTTATCAAGATGTAGTTATATTTTTAGACAACTTAAAAATAAATATTTTCCTTATCCTGCTCTCCCCTCCCACACAAAATTAAGTTATTTGTCTCTTAGATAAAGTTATTAAGTTATTTGTCTCTTACATAAAGTGCCGCTTGATTAATTAAAAATATAGATGAAAAATTCTGTAGAAAAATTTGGACCTTTCCTTATTAAATGTCACTCTTCAGCTCTTCCTGTGCCTTTGCTCATGCTGGAGCCATGGTTTTCTTCTGATGACTTGATGTTTCGTGCAGCCTTTTTAGGTGTAATTAATTTTTTTGCAGAGTGAACACCTAATCAGCACTTCCAGGGGCATCTGCAGCTGTGGGCTCAGCTAATTACCCATCAACATTTTGATGATGTCTGTGTTGTGTCATGCACTTTATTCCTAGCCTATCGCAAGCAAAGAGCTGAAAGGAGAATCGATCACGTTTTGGTTTTATAGCAGCTCTTATTAAATATACCAAAAGCTGGGGATTTTTCACTTACTGGTTTAAAGCTCTATTGCAATATCATTTTTTAAAATTATGTATACTAACAGATACGTGAGCGTTTGCATATGTACAGACACACAGCCCTGCAGCCTTATGGTTCCAGATACCTTGGCGGCTGCTTTGAAGTTTTTAAGGTGCGTATCACTAGAAAATATTGAATTGCGATAGAAAAAGCATTTCCTTTCTTCAAAATGCAGGAGTGCCTACAAGAAGTATTTGCTGAAAGGAAAAAATTGAGAGAAAATCTCAGGTCATGATCAATGTACTAATTTCCAGCATGAACGAACTCTCCAGAGTTCTTGAAATGGATGCATATTTATCTTCTGACTAAATCAATATTTTTTCCTACAGAACACTATTGATAGTCTGGAGATTTTTTATAACGCAATCACACAGCTTTCAATTACTCTCTCTTTTGTTGATTTCATGCTGAAAACAGAATCTTTTATTTTTTCATTGTTGACTTAAACTATGAAACTCTAGCACTTTAAAAATTGTTTTGTGAGATTCCAGGAATATTAAAGGTCCCAAAATATTTTGCAATGCCTTGCCAAATATTGGTTGCTGGGAATTCTGTGTTAGTGCATATCACACAACATCGTCCGTTGTTTACAAATCATTTCTCATTATCACTTTTGTGCCTCCATCCATTCTACTGTATTGATGAAACCTGGGAATTGAAACATGGTGTTTATTTTGTGGGATATTGATATGTTTGGACAGTTAATTCATGGGTGGCTAATTTCACTGCTGCTGCTATTTGATCAGGACACAAGTGCCAATCAAATTTCTCTCATGCTGTCTTCTCAGGTTGACTAGGAAGAAGTAACAAAACTTATAGTTTGATCTAATTTCTCATAGTAGACCCTAACTATAAATGGTGTCATACCTTTATGTTTCAAAAAATCATAAATCAAAACAAGCTCAGTTGCAAATATCTTGAATTTAAGAGTTTTAAGTGAAAACAAATGTAAATGTTGAATACAGGTTGTTCATCGCTTTCTCAATCTTCATACAAAAAAACGATAATTCATTTTTTTCATACAAAAATATATCTCTTCTCTGGCTCTTAGTGTTCTATGTAGGTGGGGATTGTTTGCGTTCAAACTCACTGTGTTTGTGTTCATGCTGTGTCACAAACTAGCAAAGGTGAAGTCTCTGCAAGCTGAGGGCTGTCTGTGATTGATCACAGTACATACAACTTCATCATCGCAACCTGCACGACATAGAACAGCACAGAACAGTTTAATTGGAAGGGATCTACAGCAACCACCTAGTCCCACTGCTTGACCACTTCAGGGCTGACCAAAAGTTAAAGCCTGTTATTAAGGTCATTGTCCAACTGCCTCTTAAACACTGACAGGCTTGGGGCATCGCCCACCTCTTGAGGAAGCCTGCTCCAGTTTTTGACCACCTGCTCAGTAAAGAAATGTTTCTTAATGAGGGGGGTGAGACACAGGTTGCCCAGAGAAGCTGTGGCTGCCCCATCCCTGGAGGGGTTCAAGGCCAGGCTGGACGGGGCTTGGAGCAGCCTGGGCTGGTGGGAGGTGTCCCTGCCCAGGGCAGGGGGGTTGGACTAGATGATCTTTTAGGTCCTTTCCAATCCAAACCATTCTATGATTCTAATGTCAAGTCTGAATCTAAACTGCCTCCAAAACTTCTGACGAGACAAGTTCAAAGAGGATTATGACTTCAGCACCCCCCTCTGAATTCAACACCACACCTAGAGAGGAAGAACAAACCAACCCCAAAACTGTCTTAAAGAATTATTGTCATGCCAGAAATTGAGGGATGACAAAACCGAGCCTGATTGTGGTGCCTGGGTTTTTACACGCTCTTTCTGGGTGCCAAGGGACTTTACAGAGTAGTTTTTACCTGCACCTCTGCATGTCTGCCCTTCCCACCCGAGCACTCTGCGGGAGGGTGGTGGGAATTGGGCCTGGGGATGCTCAGCACCACCGAAATGCAGGGGCTGTTTGCCTGTCTCAGAGTAGCGCTGGAGATCTCTGGGCAGTGTCAGGGTAGAATTTCTGAGGCACTTTTAGCAGTAGCTGGGGGAAGGTGAGTGAAAGCAAAACCAGCTACGTTTGGTCTTCTCAGGGGTAGTGCCTGTAGCGCTCAAGACTGGCAGTACCGACTCTAAGGCTGGGAACTGCCTCCCAACCATAGGGATCAGCCCCTGCAGGGCATCACTGGAAAAGAGGGGCTGAGAAAGCTCTTAAAGAAGCTGCGAAACCGAGCAAACCTACCATAGCAGGGACATACGGCTTATGAGAGCTGACCTGCTGTGTATGATACCGCCTTTGAATTCTCACATCTACACCAAGCAATTGAATCACTTTTAAAAGCTGTGACCTGAATCACAAAATTATCTTGAATCAGCACCCTTGAATAAAATTTCTGATATTTCTTTTGCTTTTGTTACTGCTTGGTCACCTCCACGACATACTTTATCCAAGGAGATGCTGTTTTGGCATTTTATTTTAGATTGCGTTTGCCCCTTGTCTATATAGCATCTCACAGTTGACAAGATAGAATATAAAATAGCAGAATTGCTGGTGCTATTGCTGGTTGTATCTCCACCGACTGCAATGTCACAGCTGTGCCATTTCCAAATTAACTATTGTATATACATATATATACCTATAGATTTAAAATCATTTCACTTTGACTGGACTATGCCAGAGTAGGTTTTCTCTTAGAAAGACTGCATTGGAGCTTGATTATATATATAGTTTTTTGATGTAGGTATAGATATATATGAATATTTATGAATCTATTTTTATATAATCAAATATATAATGCATAATATCCTGAATTAGGCAATCTAATATCTACAGGCATCCTTTTTGCTTTCCTTGTATGAAGACTCTCAGTAGACGAATGGAAGAAATCAGATGTCTTAAGTTAGGGAGCGTGAAAACCTATCAAAGGCTGGTTTCTTCTTTGCTATTGAACACTGTTAGATAATGTTATGTACTTCCTGTTATTTTGTAATGTAAATGGCCAGTGTAGTTGCCCTTGCACAGACATTTGTAACAGACATTAAGGTTTATATGAATGAAGAATGAAGAATGAATGGGAGAGTCTGGATGTGGAAGCACCCGAAAGAGCAGCCTTAAGTGAGAGACATTAAATGTCAGATTAAAACAAAGGACAGATCAGAGTCACTACAAGATCTGAAATTGTACAAGACACATCCTAAAACCCGCACTTAGTTACCAGTCCAAGGAGAAGGCAAGAGATGGGATGATGACTCTGTATTCAGCATTGCTGTCCTCTGTGCACCTGCAATTAACTGGCCAAATCACTCAGCCCCACAATTCTTTGGTGCTTGTGGGTATTGTAGCGTGAGATTGTTCTGTTGAGTAAATCAGTTCGGTTTTAAAATTAAAATGCCTTTCCCTGCTCAGTCTCCCACTGAGTGCTGTGACCCGGCTGTTACAGTGCCGAGACATTAATTGCTGCAAAGCTTGGTCATTAAAAAAAAGTTCAGACCCATTGTTCTTAGCCTGCCACACAATTATGAACAGGATATTTTTGATCATTTAGCCCATGCTATTTAAGTTTTCAAGCCTTTCAAGTTTGTGGGTAGTTATGGTTTCTCTGAGAATAAGATCCTTGTAGACACCAGAGAGTCATATTAAATCAGTATCATTTTAAAAGTCTGTTCTAGGTGAGAAATAAATTGAGTTCAAAATGTTTCCTTGTCAGGACACTGCTTCAGAAATCACCTAATCTTGCAATCTCAGCTCTGTTCCAGCTCCTAAAACTTGTTATAGCAACGGAGTAACGGAGTTCACCTAGTTCTGTCATTTAAATGTTGTCATTAGGCTGTGATAGATGAGGAAAGATTCTTAATATGCCACTGCTCTTTTTTTTGTTATTGTTTATTTAAGCTCCATCCAGTTCAAAATATTTCTCACTTCGCCTCATTTCTCATTACACTGGAAGGGTTTTTGTGTATAATTATTGACTAGTGAAGATAAAGGGGGGGCGATTATTTATTTATTTTTGTTCTGCAATTTGTTACACTGTTTATCGCTCAGTCAAAAGAAATGAAAGCTAAAATTTTTAATGAATTGTGTGTATATCATCTGTGGGTTCCTGTTTCTGATAAAGGCGGTTTTGTTTGTGTATTAGTTAGCTATCATACACTTCTTTGACTAATGAAGAAAAATAAACAGAAGCCTTAATCGAGGTTTTCTCAGAGATAATTAACTGAAGGGCTTTTAAGGTATGAACAAGGAATGAGAGGGAAAGCTCATATTGTGTTCAGTTTAGGATCATTCCACAACAACTGCCCCTGGAGGAAAAGTAATTAAGAAAAATCTGCAGGTTTGCAATGGATGCCTTTTCTAATGACCAGAATTAACCTTTATTTCTTACTTTTTAGTTAAAATTCTAAGTATTATTACCATGGTCTACTTACTAAAACAGTACTGTGCTGCATGTAAGGTTTGATGGAATATAACACAAAAAAGGTTTTTACTACATGAAAACCAGGAGTCACTATTCCGATAATACTTACTCTAATCACTTATGACTTGCTTTCCATAATGCTTACTTTAACCACTTTACTTACTTCTAACCACTTTCTTTAAGTGGCACAGAAAACTCATCCGCTCAAAACAAGAATTTCTTTTGAGAGACCAATCTCTCTTGAAGTAGATGGAGACAAGTGGCAGTGTTCCTTAGCGATAAATTTATTTGTCCGGGGAACAATTCTTTTTCACAACTTCACCCCACCTAGGAAATTTATCCTGCAGGGAAGACAAGACCATCTGTTTCATTAGGATTGCAATCCCTCTCCAGTCAGCCCTCATTCCTCCTAAGAAAATACCAGTGTTCCCTTTCACCAGGGATAAGCATTTCACTTCTCTAGCACTTACTTTTCCTCCTTCATATGAGTTTTTTATTTCAACCTTTTCCTCAATTAATTGCAAAGTCTGGGGGCTTTGAGCACAGAGAGGGAAGAATCCTTCTGGGGTTTTTTTCACAGTTAGACTCATGTTGATTGTAATGGAGAAATAGCAGCAATTTTAAAAATAAAGAATAAAAAGAGGAACGAGTCATATGTTGTGGACAAGAAAGAGTCCATAAAGTTAGTGCAAAATACGTGCAACTTTAGCAAAATTTGTGCAGTTTTCTGGGCTACTAATAATGACCAGTTCATAGCTGTGCCCTCAGAAGCTCTTCCTTGCTCTCTGAGTCACTCTTTGTTTTTATGAGAATCAAACATCCCCAAGCAAGCAGAGATTTCAAGGGATATGGTGATGTATTTCTAAACCTTTCCTGTCCCACACCATGCGAAGAAAGTGCTGACACTTCCAGCACCTCAAAGAGACATTCCTAAGCACCAAGTACAAGAAATTAAGCCTGGGAGAGGGAAAGGGCATGGAGATAACTATGCTAAGGGTACTACACAAAAGGAAAGGACCATAGCTTAGAAAAGAAAAGTTACAGAAGAATTTCTTCTAATGTCTATAGAGTCTTTTTTTTCCCCACTCTTACCAACTTTCATCTGACTGGGGAGTTTTTCAAGTCTTTGGAGAGCACACGAAATGAGTTTCTTGGAAATTTATGTATTTCTGAAATGGCTGCATATACCTACTACTTCCCACAAGTGATCTGTCAGTGTCTTAGATGAGACTTCACTTACTATAGCATCAAATAAACTTTCTGTGTACTGACTCTTTCAAGTTTCAGAGCTTAGAAAATGCTGCGATGCATCCCTCCTCATTAGTGCTGCTACGTTCCGAGTTTCACAGTTCACATTCATTCCTTCCACAAAACTCTCCAGCTGGGTCTTGAATTGCCTTCATTGCCATCTTTTTTGAGTAAGCGGACGAATTTAGTCTGTTGATGAATTGATCCTCAAAAGAAATTTGATATAGTACATCACTGGTTATATATAAACAGAGAATGTTTTCATACCTGTTATCCAGAAGCTTATTCCCTTGGAGAAGCTTTACTTTTCTGACAAGTTGTATTGCACTTTTTCGGGCATTCTCTTCACTTTCATTCTGAGAAAAGTAACTCATACTCATAATGAAGAATAAATCTCCTGAAGAGGAAACAGGACATTTCTATGGGCTTTTCTGAAGAAACTTGTTCACGAGGATTTGCAGCTACTGGAATAAATATAAATTTCAAATTAGTTTTACGTCTATCAGTAGGTCAAAGTCATTGAATCGCAGAATGGTTTGGGTTGGAAGGGACCTTAAAGCCCCGCCAGTTCCCCCCCTGCCCTGGGCAGGGGCACCTCCCACCAGCCCAGGCTGCTCCAAGCCCCGTCCAGCCTGGCCTTGAACCCCTCCAGGGATGGGGCAGCCACAGCTTCTCTGGGCAACCTGGGCCAGGGGCTCACCCACCTCACAGCCAAGAATTTCTTTCTAATATCCAAGTCACTGTTCACAAGTCAAAATTAGTCAAATTCTACTTATCCCTTGCAAGAGAACGCTTTTTATAGGAAGACGTTAGCTATAGTTTGACATCTGCATCAACGCTGAGGGAGATCATTACTGAAAACACTGCTGGGCAAGCGTGCTACGGAGTAAGCCTGCAGATTCTCCATGCTCAAGTCGCTGAGAATGTTTACCTGCACTTTTTGTTGGTAGGACATCTTAAATATTTGTTTCTATTGCTCCTTGCAATGTAGCAATTAGCTTCAAGGCATCAATAACATACACAAAAAGCCCAGGGAAACAACTGCCATGTCTGGGTTTTCTAAATCCAAGCAAAAGCCTTTCTAATCAAGTTGAAATTTTAGAAATTAAAAGGGAATACTTCAGCTCTCAAAAAGCGGGACCCAAATTTTCAAGAAAGATCAGCTCTCACTTATGGCAGTCATTAATTAATTTCTAAAAATTTTTACATGTAATAGGATACTTTTGCATTCATTGAGATCTGCATACATTCTTCCGAAACATTACAGGTTCTGCATCTACTTTATTGTCATCGATCTGATGGAGATTTCTTTCTTGAATGCACACTGAAATAAGACAGAGAGTGTACAAACTGAAAGGATGTTAACGTAGAAACAAGTTTATTTTCAGTGAAATCTGTTATTCTAAGTTAGAAATCTTTTCTATCAGAAATCTGTAGGTCTATGAAATGGAATTGTTTTCAATAGACACTGCTCATTTCTAACATATTCTTAAAAAATCTTCATATTACTGAATTTCATTTCAAGACATTCACATTTGTCTTTTCCATATTTTCCATATTTTGGGAATTTTTGATGTCATGGCATACTGTGCAACACTGCAACCACCAGAGCACCTCCAGTTCTGCTTAACCATCTGAAGACTTCAACAGAATGGTCGACATGTGGATGGAGTCACATCCTGAAGGCCTAGATTCGGACAGCATAATTTCCAGTTGTGTGCTTCAGCAGGACAGGTGAAATTGGTTTTGTTTTATTTTACAAAAGACAGAGCAAAGGGAAATTTGCAGTAACTGATGCAAAAATTCAAGTATTAAATCAAATGCTTTTACTCCCTTGAGAGTATAAGAACAAGACATATAAGTCTATAAAGTAGACTTTTTTTCATTATTTCCAAACAAAGGTTTGCAATGTACATAAAAGCTTGTGTTTAAAGATAGCTTTAGAAATCAAATTATTGTTTTCTTAATAACTGTTCAAACATGACCATTTCTCAAAGTACACCAGTTTATATCGGTTCATGTCAACTTTAATGGCGGATAAAATGACAGTAACTGAATGTTCCAATATAAAATAGTATCGTGTTAATTCCCATTGTTATTTGATATAATTTCTAGGTAAAAATTTCTCATTTTAATAATTCTTCTTTACATTCCTTGTGGTTTTATTTTGTACAAATCAGGGTGGGGATTTTAGCTTTGTTTTCTTTTGTTGCATTTTTTTAGGCTGGAAATACAGTACTACATTTAGGCACTTTGGAAGCAGGGATAATTTCCTGAGATTTGAGAAATACTAGAGCTTTTCTGACTTTTTACACATAATAAGAAACAATCGCACATCAACATGTAGCTCTTATTTTTTAGAGCCACGTTGTCAGAGGTATGTCAGCTTTATTGCCTTAAGAAGTAAAATTCAATTTACTTTATAATAGAAGCATAGAAATTCGAGGCCCAAATGTGCAGCTTCATTCAGATTTGTTATAATTTTTACCAAAACAGGAGCCAAACACATCTTTCAGTTTATCTCTTGACTCAGAAGATGCCAGATAAAGGTATGGCTGTAGAACTGACATGTTAAAACAGCGCGGCCAGCAACAATATATATGCATTTTGTAACATCGTGATAGCGTCGGCCAAAAAACCATACAACCATGGGTGCTAACCCTATAGCATCAGCTCCATGGCATTACTTACTTAACAGCTAGCTGATTTACAGTATAAATGCAAAGGACTAACAGTTTTGTATGTGTAGAGACAAGTAGTGGTAATGACCCAGAAAGTGTGTTGTAAATAAATGAGTCTAATACAGTTTTATGTTCACTTGCAGGAGTTCCATGTATATTTCCTTTCTTTCCTTATTTTTCTTTATTTCGTATTACAAAACCCAAAACCACTAAATCAAATTAAATGCACACTAAGGCTCCTTTATACCCCTCTGAGGGAACGTCTGTGTGTGTGTCCTCTGTCCAGGAGGCATGAAAAAAAGGATGGGAAACAAAATGTGTTGCAGTCTCGTCTTTTTTTTTTTTTTTTTAATGTGATTTGTGGTTGAGAAAGAAACTCATACCCTTCGGTGAGATTTTGTCCTTTTTTTAACTGGCTTTTAAAGGCTTAAATGCTACATTCTCTTGCATATACAAAGTCAATTAACAGGCTTTAATAATTCAGTGAAGTGACATATTAAGTGTCATATTTTTTTTTTATAACTCAGACAGATGGTATTACAAAAAAGTACTCAAAACAGGCTAGTATTACACCTGCTGATTTTCCACACATGTCAAAAGGATAAATTGATTTTTTGTTCACACGAGATATGAGAAAAAAGCCAACTGTAACCATTTTAATGTGGAGATAGAGGAACTTTGGACAACGTTTGATCTGATTTGTTTGACCTCCCTTGAGCAGATGAACTAGGGTCTCTGGCTGATACCAGTACTTTCATCTTCTTCCAAAGCTATCACATATTTTAAGATTATTGAAACCAGATATCCATACCTGTATCTATTGATTGATAAACAGATACATGCATAAGTAGATATCTGGTACGGAATTAGAGGATGTTGCAATGGAATTGTATAAGGCTTACAAATCTGGCCAGGTTTATACTACAAAACAAAACTTCACTCATTATTACTATTGTCATTTCAATCATTATTGTCATTCATTTTTATCATTATCCTTCATATCTTGTCTTGGTTTGCCTTGTTTGTCACCCCCTTTGTGCGTTCCTGAGGATGCCCTGCCTATTTGCAGTCCCTGCGTGTAAATAATGTGACAACTTGTTGTATTACACCTCTGCTGGGGCTCCTGTCCACCTGAGCCTTGGCCAAGGTAGACCCCATTGGGAGGGAATATGCCTCCCATGTGTCATGTTTTAAGTAATATGAAAGCAGAGGTACTGTTCTGAAGTAAAAGGATGCTAGATTTCATGTTGGCTAATATCTACATAGAAGTAGGTATCTTTTCTTGCTTGTACAGTAAAGATTGTAAAGTAAGGGTAATAAAGATTGAGCCAGAGATTAGAGTAGTAGTTCATAATGAACACAGTGTACAAATGATTTTTAAAAACAGGAAATATCTTAACCCGAGATTGGCGCATAGCTTCTACTTGTTTCCTGGAATTTTTTTCTTAATAGTTGCTTTTTCCTTAGGAGTTGACATGAGATCAGCAAATTGTGTATGCCAGAGAAACTGACACAGGACCAACTCCCCCCCTCTCTCTCTCTCTCATTATATCAGAATCAACAGCAAGAATAAAACTGGAGCACTTGTGGAGACACTGTCTGATAACCTGTGAACTTTTGGACTTCAAAAATTCCAGAGGGAGACAAGTCCTGAAATTCAGCATTGACTTTTCTGCCAGTTTAAGGCTGATTCACACTATCTAGCTCTTCTTTTTCAGTGCCTTCTATCAGCAGAGGTCAGTCTCTCTACCCCCATTTTGCTGATGAAAAATAATGAGGCACAGAGAGACAGAAGTGACTCGTCTAAACCCATCCAGCAGGTGCAGGTGGGTTTGGAGCCCGAGTTCAGAAGGTCCAGCACTGCCAATTTGATGCACCCAAGTTACAGAATGGGCTGCTTCAACTCCTACAAGTTTCTTAATGCTTATAATCTTTCTAATGACAAAAGAGATGCACTTGGAATGCAGTCAAGTATTTCTTGCTAGTCTGAAGTCTTAAAAGTCTAAGCAGAGCATTACTACTAGTACAGTAACAATGATGCTAAATGTGTGTGTATACGGACTTCTTCACCGTCGTCTGATGTTATGGTCCTTCTTCACTGCCCATCTGGGTCCCACTCTCAACGGGTTCAGCTGGGGCAGGGCTGAAGGGCATTACAGTCAGTTGTTACCACCCCGAGTCCCTTCCCAGGGGAAGTCTGTTGTTGACGTTGCTTTAACTTCACCTAATCAAACTACTCTTCATCGCTAGTGGGAGTCTTCTAAGGTAATTTTGAATCAGCACTTAATAATGAAAATGTAGATTTTGAAGGAACATGCAGTGCTTTTGCTGAAACTTCAGCCAGAAAGGGTGTCAGAATGAAATTTCTGAAGAAGGAGATGATGTAAAGCTGATAGGCATGTCGTGCTTCACCTTGCCGCACCGCGCTATGCCATGGCAGGCAGCAGCTGTCTGGGCCTGACGCTTTAAGTCTTTTTTCTGTCCTTTTTCCCTGAACCAGAGTTACTGCTCCCTTACTGCTCAGTGGACTACTGATTTTTTGGGGTATGGAGAAAGGAGAATGTTGAAATAATTTTTTCTGAAAGGTTTTCAGATCTAGCATGAGAACTATCTTCAAATATATAAATGTCCCTGAGCAGAATAAAATGTTTTCTTTCCCAGCTCTCTCTCCATTTTCATCTTGATTTTTAAATCTACCCGTGAGTTTTACTTGCCTTCCATTCAATTTTCTCTGGGCCTTACTCCCCATTTGGTATCCTAAAGACAAATTCTTCAATATCCTGAGTGTGAAGAGGAATAAAATGGTATAACATATATATGCTCAGAATTTTCACTATTTTGACAGACTCTACCTTTCCTTCCCCAGTGATAGAAAGGACGCCTTCAAATTTATTTTTCCAGTTGTGAAAGCTATTGTATATCAGACACACTAAACTGCTTGCTACTCAGATTTCCTTAATAGAAAAGGAAACTTGAAAAGAGACCCAGTCATCCATGGATGGCTGGTAAAGACGGCAGAGGTTAGAAAAGAATCAAAAGCAGTTGTAACAGAATAAATCTAAAATAATGAAACAAGGAGAATAAGATAACAGTAAGGGAAGCGAATGGAGCGGGTGAAAAATGACTCCATCTCTTCTCCCTGAAGAAAGCTGACAGTAGAATAGAAATAATCTTCCATAATGAAAAGAAGCGTTCACATTTTTAATGAAATATAAAAAAGAAAAATATGTAATAAAAAATAGACATCTAGAAAACACAACCTACAAGGAAAGATTGAAAGCGTTGAGATAGCTTAGGCAAGGGAAGACTAAAGGGAGATGTGGGAACAGTCATCAAATATGTAATAAGCTGCAAAAACCAGGGAAAAATCCTCTTCTTAGGTCAACATGACAAGAGTAATGGGCTTAATCTGCAGCCAGGGATAATTAAGTTAAGAAAAGGACAATGAAACATTGGTAGAGACAGTCTGAAGACAACATACTTAGGAGTGTTTACTTTCCTTAAAGTGCTGGATTTCAGCCTACATAGCCTCTTGAAGTCTTTATTAGCCTTATTTTCCAGGATTCTCTCCACAAGGGCAGTAAAGATGAGGTTTCTAATGCAAAATGACCATCTGGCTGTTAGCCTGTTTCACATGAATCAGATTTGAAGGATATTCTTTTTTTGAAGAAATTCTGTTTTTCCAGCCCCTGCTTTGCCTAAGACTACATCCTTGACAATCCTTGAAACCAGTATCTAGTTTTGTGGATTTCATCATGAAGTAAACTTGGATGATGCATAGCTAGTAATGGCCAAAGCGAAAATGACCTTTCAGTGACTGTTGAGTTTCCCTTTATATATCTGTGCGTTCCAGAATAATCAGTATTGCTGAGGTGGTGTTAAACTAGGAAAGAGAAGAAAAACCTTGTGACCTCAGGTTTTAGCAAAAGGCTTATTATGTTTCGGACAGTCTGGTGGGCAGGTTAACAGCTGTTTGAGAAATGTAAAATGTGGTCTTATTCAATCACATGTAGTGAAAGAAAATAATCTCGACATTCCTACCTATGGTGAGGATGAGACATGATGATACTGTTACGTGTGAAGATTATTAATACTGTGATATTTATCTAGTATTGATTTAGCTTTTAGACTTGTATGAAATTATTGTGTTTATGAAACTAGTTGCCCAAATGCGTAGTATTATGACTACTTCAGAATAAGTAAGAATTTTTTATTCACGGCACAATAACCCATTTAATCCTTGACAGGATACACTGACAGTTGGCACATGAAAATATGAGACCTTATTTGAGGATATTAGTTTTTAAATACTCGTTAATGCTGAAAATTATATTGGTCTCGGCTAAGTAAGTCAAAACAAGGAACAAATGCTTTCTGTAAACAAACAAGTGTCAGGAAAAATCTATAAGGGAAGTTAGTAACTTATAAATATTCTGTGGATTATTTTACTTCCCATATCATCAGTATCACAGTAGGAACTGCGTTAACAGCAAATACCAAAGAATTTTTTTTCTTCCCACCAACCAGACATTTATAATGTCTTTCTGTTGTGTATATTCTCAGCCTTAATTAAAACAAAACAAAAAAGAGGACCCTATAGTTTACAAGAGTGTCTAAGAGATCCATTGGGATTATACTCGTTGTACCGTCACCTCCCAGGTTTGCTGGCTGAGCCCTGGAGGACAGCTCTAAAACAACAGCAGCTTCATGAAAATTTGTTCACATCCAGCTAGGAGCTAATGAGTGTTGGTTCAGTAAACTTCCATGCAGCAGTCTGATCCACTCGGGAAGGACTTTCCTTGCTCTTTGTACAGATGAATTTCATGGCATTTGTGCATCCCTATCAAACTGACATCATATGGAATATTTGGCTAGAGGCATAGAAGTCTGCCTGATTTTTGCAGCTCAACTGTAACTTTGTGTCCTGGTGTTTTATCTGGTTTCACCTTACATTTATTTTATATTTGGCTTGCAATACGTATAGCATCTCCCAGAGGCATACTGAAGCATCTGCAATATTTTGCTGCCTAACACTTAAATTGCCATTTGTTCAAGAGCTGAAGCCTACAGTGAATTGGAGTTTTATAGAGGTCTGGGATCCACATTATCAATACTCCATTTTCAGGCCCTAAAGGGAGCTGTTTCACTTTAATATTAATGCAATATTTAACCAGATGATCCTTTCCTCTTATTTAAAAAGGAACATTTCCCCTGATATCAAAGTTCATTCATGGTGTCAAACCAGACTGCACAATAGTGTGGTTTACCCAGAGCCATACCGAAACACTTCCATGAAATTTAGACTTGGAAATTAAATACGTCCATGGGCGTTCTCTTGGCTTAAAGCCAACGGCCACGGAATTATTTGTGTCCATGCTAAATCTGTGTCTAACTCTCCAAAACAGCATGGCCATAGCTACGCAGCCAGTGGAAACACTGGTCCCAATGCTGTTTGCTCCAAGCCTGCCAGCGGTTGGGGACAGTCCTCAGAGACTTCAGATCTGTTCCAGGGACTGCTCTAATAATTGAACCCTACAGACAATCACCTTCAGTGCTCATCAACATTTCCTGGCGCCTTTTTGGGGATTAAACAGCAATGAATAGTATTTAATACATTTATCGGTGTTCTAAATTTTCCTTAAAAATTCACCATTGCTAAACTCATGTATTCCTGAGCCTCCTTCATGGGTAACAGGATCAGCAGCGACAGTAGCAAGGTCTTTTCTCTCCACTGGGATTCATTCTCAGGGAAGTGATTTGGTGAGAGAAATTTTGGACCAACACTCATTATACCTGAACAAACCCTGGAAAATTAAGGGAGGAAGATACACGGCACTATCCTAGCTTCCTTTCTACCTGTCCCATCCTTAAAAAGCACACACAAATATCAGTAACATTTTCAAAAACTTAAAAAAAATACTATTTTTTTTGCTTCAGATGATGGCTTCTTTTTGACATACATAGTATGTGTACTTACAGTTCTTCAAAGTGGTTCAAATAGAACCCTTCTTTTCATCTATTGCACTCATTGCAAACACAAACTTCTGTGGTGTACATTGGTATTTACACCAAAGAAAATCAAATTGGATTCTAAGTTCAAATCAGTCAATGAAGATTTATTTAACTTGAAAAGTTCCAGCATGATATTAGAATGCATTAGTCATTTACTATTCCTCATCAGTTTAAATACATACCTTCATATCTCCTGCACTACAGTGTGGACAATCACAACTAGAGCACTTTTAGAATAAATACATACAATTAGTTTTCAGGAGCTGGAAGGCTTTATTTAGCATATTTGTTTTGATTTCTAATCTTTCCTTACAATAGATCAACGCAGTTTTCTCTCCTAAATGGAGAGCTAAGCAATACCCTCAAGTGTTAGAGTGACGCTGAGAGTGTCATAGCTTTCAATGTCATTTTATAATCAGAATATTTTCCAGATGCTTCAAATAAGGTATTTGATGGAATTTGCTACCAACCAGAATGTTCCTTTCCTCTATTTCCTCTAAAACCTCTATGGTTTTTTTGACCATTGGTTTATGTCAAGTAATGATCACTTACGTGGAATCACCCAATAACTGCACTAAGGCAGGACAAGAAATCGTACCGGTGCCTCCACCAGTCTGAGCAGGTCAGTAAATGAGAAGTCATTTCATACTGAATGTTCAGAGCAGAAGGAAAACGATGCAGAGAGAAAACATGAAGGAAGTGAAGGAAACACAACAGCTGAGCAATAGCTCCTCTGTGTATTTGTCCATTTTACATTCATACGAAAGCTGTATTTTTTTCTTTCTCTCCTGCTGCCTTTTTACAGTTTTCTGATGTTAATCCTAAAAACTTTCTCATCTTTTATTGATCATCTGACAGCCATAGCTTTGCTCATTAGTCTTCTGAAATCACGCTATAAACCCAGCACATTCCAGTAAAAATGCACATATATTTCATAGCCATCACCAGCACACACTCATCATCAACGCACCCTGTGAAAGGGTCTCTCTTTCATATCTGCCCTTTTGACCCCTTAATTAGCTGCAATAACATCAGTAGTTTCAAAATTTAACAAGATTTCTCTTTCTTTACTGATCCTAGTATTGAATATTGGGGTGTCTCACCCAATGTTCAATGGGCTCTAAACTCATGAAGATCCATGTCTGGAGCCCCAGTTACCTGGGAAATGCTCAGGCCACAAACCTTCATCCTCAACACAACACTTTATCTGATGATAAAGCTGACATTACATACACCCTTCACCAACATACAAAAGGGTAGCAAATAAAAAAAGGAACTGTTTTCTGTCCTGCATCCGTTGCGGAGAGCGTAACAGCTAATAAACCTGGAATCTCAACAAGATGCTACAGGTTGGAAAGCAGGAAAACGCTGCTCGAGGCAAAGGCAACAGAAGATAATAAATTACTTTTCTAGGAAGGCTGGAAAATTGGAAGCATTTTCTTAAAGTAATTAGGACAAAAACTGCCTGGAATTGCACAGACCAAGAGAAACCTTCCTCCAAACATTAGGGTGAATTCAGTCGTCACTTATGGTCCTACCCAGATATTTCCTTACCATTCTGTCCCAAATCCTTCTTTCTCTAACTTCCAGCTTTCATGACACTGAAATTTCTGTGGCAAGCTGAAAGAATGGGAATTGTCTCCTTTTGTGCACTGTACTCATGCTACCTTTCCTTTCTAATTCGGTTTTGAAATGACTGCAGTGAATAGAGTCAGTGGTTAGAAGAGGTCACTTGATCTACAGCTCTGAATAATGCATAGGTTGGCACTGGCTGAACCGCAAACCCCGGATGGCACAGCACACAATCCTGTTGGGGGGTCTTATGTTAACAAGAAAAAGCTCATCTTGTGCCTGCTATACTTACTTCATATCATCTACTTGGCTTTTAATACTGACAGAATGCTCAAAAAGAAAATATCAGCTTAAATTTGGAAAATCAATGTTATTTAAATATAATTTCCGTTACATTTCTCACCATAGAATTCTTCTGCTTATCAAAATTCTCCCTGAAAACTCTGTGCTTCAAATCTTGTAACTCCAAAGCACTTATTTGTGTCATTCACAGCTCTTAACGCCTTCCCCCACTTTTTTAGTAGCTCTTTGGAATTTTAATAGGAAGCTCCATCAAAAGATTGTAGTTTAATGAACCTGGAGGTCAAACAATATTAGCCTGTTGCCTTAAAAGCAGTATTTTAATAAAATTATGCTGCACCACTGGGATTGGCATTCTTTCCAGACCTGCTATTTAAATTAGCATGGTTTTTTGATGGTATACTGGAAAGGTTTCATTCACTGGGCTTATCAATTTACCATTTTTCAAAGGATAAAAATTACTTAATTTATGTTTATCAAGGTTTTAGATTAAGAAAGATTGGCAATTACATTTGCTGAAGCTCCTGTTAACGCTTCCACCTTAAGTAACTGGTGTAGAGTAAATGCCATATGGAAGAAATCCAGTTTCTCTATATTATTAGAGTCCTTGGCTGGTTTTTATGTAAACAACTTAACAAATACACATAATATGAATCACCCTGGCTTAGACATTTGGCCAGACAGTAAAAGCACTATGGTAGTTTATATAGTCGTCACAGCTGTTGCCAAGCAAATTGGCAAAATCATGACGTTTAACCTCCAGCAGCCTGCCATACAAAATCACAGCAACATGCTTTAACCTGATGCATGAAAAAAAGCATACAATAGACCTCTAGTGGCTAGAATTTCTGCTGGGTTTCTGGTTGCAAGGAGGGAGGCTACAGCCACAAGCTGATTACTTATATCTGACACCAAGTTTTGTAACCCTCTCTCTCTCCAAGGAAAAGCTCACTCCAAAAAGAGCTGGTGGTCCCTGCCCTCAGTCAGCCGGTTATCACAGAAGCCACACACACCGAACAGGGAGCTTGTTTCCCCAGACACTAAGTCAGAGTTTTTTCAAAGTCCGCTGAGGTCTGTAGGAGTAATGATTTTAAGAATTCAGCAGGTCTTTTATCAACAATCTAATTAAGCCTATACACTTATTATCATGTAGAAAAGCCTCTGTTCATAATAACACGTTATAATTGGGGAAGTTGCACTTTTAAACTTATTTTTTAGGCTATTAGCTGGCAGCTAGGAAGAAATGTAGGAGTTGTAAATATGAGTGGAACATTGGTTTTGTGTCTGAAAAAGTCTTTGAGAGTTTAAAATACTAGTTTGGACTAGTATCTGGCTAAACATTTTTACTTCTACATAATAACCTCCCTCCTCCCCAAAAAGTTAATGTATAAAACAACACCTTATTTATCAAATACCAACATCAGATGACATTTGCCAGAAAAAGATGATTAATTCAGAAATTTGCTTCCATGCTTTATCAGACAACAAATTCTCCTCAGACTACCATGAAGCACAGCGTAAGAATTTGTTTTAAAAGCAATGTCCACCTGAACAAGAGAAGGGACTGTTAAAGCAAGGGAAGGCTTTACATATACCTGGCCAGGTAGAGCAGACGTGAGAATCCCCTGTCTGGAAAAGTATTACAGATCTCAGATTGCACTTGAGGATTTATCTCTTACATAGGTTTTTTTCCATCACTGTGCTCTTCCTACTAGTGCAGAAATAAATCTCTCTTTTCTTTCCCAGAGATCCTCTCTTCAGCAGTATATTCTTTACTCTTGGAGACAATATACGGGATTTACCTGAATGTTGCAGTCTCTTTACTTTAGGATGTGGAGACTACTTGGAAAATCGAAGGGAACAATTCTTGGCTTTCTTGAGTACATCAAGCCCCTTGGTATGCCTCCAGGATGGCCTGAATCTGTGAAAAACCATGAGATTTAATAGAGAAAACCTTGAAAGACATTTTTCCCATACAGGAATAGTTTTCCTGTGTGTTTTTTTTAAAATCCTACAATCCCCACGAGCAGCTGAGTCCCAACTCCTAAGCTACAAGCAAGGACTGATCCAAGGCAAGAGTTGGTTGAAGGAACGTTATGGGGAGTTGGGTGAAGAAACATTGTCTTCAGATGCCTTCTGGCCCTTAAAAACAGACCATGGATAAAGCACGTCAAGAGTTCCATGGGACAAATGGACCTTTCACAGATCATCATAATTTAGTCCAGATTTTGTTCTTGAATGCAGTTAGTTCACCTTAGAAACAAGAAGTCTCCATCCAAGGTTTTACCAAGCACAGCCTCCTGAGATAATGGTTCCACTAATTTAAAATAAAACTTTCGGTGTGTGAATTTCTATATTTAGAAAACAAAATTATAATGAAAATGCTAATTTCAAATAGATTTAGTAAAAATCATTCTAATTTGGGATTAGACTGAAGTCACAACCTCACAACAGGAGGGAGTCTCCATGTGCAATTTAGCAATGAAAAGGGACCACAGAAAAGATACAAATGTACAGATTACATTAGTGCAAAAGCTGACAATCATCCCTCTAGTGAATTTTTCTGTGATCTCCTCTGAGGCTCACCTCTTTCGTAGCCTCTCAAAATCATTCCTTTCATGCCCATGATTAGCTGCTTCTTATTCCGTGTAATCCAGATTTCACCTCTCCCAAGAGAAAGAAATCACGTGTGATGATTCAAGATTTCTGTTGTTTCAGTGCACTCTGAAACCTCTCTTCAAGACCACAGTTCAAATCCCTTCCCAGTCCTGTCCGTTGGCTTTTCCACACTGCTTCTACAACTAAACTTCCTGACCATTTCTGGTCTGTCTTTGCTCCAATAGCTTTTTCCTCTTCTGTGTTAATGACTCACAACTCTAATTTAGCCTGACTTTCCACCATTTACAAAATAAAACGTAACCAGGGAATCAAGACAAAGTGCCTCAGCAGACCGAGAAGCTGATCTTTGTTGTATTTAATTAATTAATTAATTAATTAGTACAAGGTGCAATGCTTTGAGATCATCTTATATAAGAATTTGCCTGTATTCTTCTATGTGACTGCTAAACACACAAGGCAATGAGTCTGTAGTTTTCTCTTACCCACCCATAAATAGAAACAGGAAGAAAAGGGAGAATTAATATGCATCTATCTTTATCCTTAGGTCTTTGTCATTTTTCTCTCGCCTCCTAGGAAGGGCAATTTTCTCCAGCTGCATTGACACTTTTTTTTTTTTTACATTTAGAAATGAAAGATCAAAACCTCCAACTATTGGTTGGTTTAACAAAGTTGAGGGCAAAGGGAATACCTTCCTAAATTAGCTCAGCACAAAGGAAGCTGCTGTTCAGCAGTTTTTTCCCCACTGGCAGATACTACTATTTCTGAAGGAAATACGTACATCATGCAGGAGTGTGGATGAAAAGCATTTAACTAGCCAAAACCAAAACCAGGACTCAAACTATCAAAAAGATATCTTGAAAAAACAAAATCAAATAAACGAACAAACAAAACCCAGTGTAAATGAAGACCTTGAACATTTTATTCTGCTTGGGAGGAAAGCAAGCTTAATCACACAATGCTTATTATTCTCCTTGTTACATCCATTATAGAATGCTTCATAAGAATTAAAATTCAAATTTTCATCAGTGGAAGACCACTGAATATGACACGTCTCAAAGGAGTTACAATAACTCTAAAAAAGGAAAAAATGATGTGGTGGAATGGAGAAATGGATATAAAGGCAAGAGAGTCTTCCAAGATTTTAAAAAAAAAAAAAAAAAAAAAAAAGGAAAACTACAGTTATTTCCTATGGGGACGACAGAATGCACAATGCTGCATGCATGCTGTTTCCAAGATATTAAAGTAAATATAGTACATCTGCTGTACAGCATCAAGATAATATATCGCAGTGTGAAGTTCCATGATGATTATGTGTATTCAGCTCTTCTTCTGCATATTCCAATTCTTCTCCTTCATTATCTTGCACACCAGACAAGCTGCCATTAGGAAACCACCAAAAAAACACCCCCAAAAACTTTACTGAAGCCATCTATCCTGGTGATAGAATAAAGAAATTTGAAGAATTCTAGTTTGACGGTTTCCCATGTCCTGCTGTAAGATGACTAAATATTTGGGGTTTGTAAACTCTCAGAGCCCGTGTTCGTTCCTAAATAACTCAGCTACATGTGAGTTCATCCAAGTGCTAATGATTCTACCCAGTCTGAGAGGGAAAATGTTTGCTCACCTCTTTCAGTGGAAGAGTCATTCACTGGCAGCACATAGGTGGGGAAAGGGTTATAATGGACATGTATAGCCAGAGGTAAAACAAAAGGCAAATGATTGCAAGATTTTAAGGAAATATGCTGTAGTTTTGTACTGTCATATGGTTTATGACACTGTCACCTGGCAAAGATTCAGATTTCCCATATGGGAATCCTATTGAAAAGGATTGCTCTTTCTCTCTCTATTTGACTCAGTAAAGTTATGTATTGCCCGGCGCAATGTAAGGCATCAGCTCAGTTGGGTGGAGGAAAGGTGGGGGGAAAGGAAGAAGCAGAAAGGAAAAGAGAAACATCTCCTGATGAGTGATCTTACAAGGTCTTTTTTGTTGCTAGCTCTCTACTAAGTGAAATAAAATCGCGACATGGTCACCGAAAGAATAGAGAATGGGATGTCGAAAGATTTTCCCCGTAAACATTTTCCTCACATGGCACACTAAAATCAAGAATTTCAAAACTTCCATTATCACAGACAGAAGCTTATTATTAATGTGTTTTTCTTTTTCAGACCCTCTTTGCTGAAATAGAATTCAAAACCCATGCTGTGACTCTGCAATATTGTTCACTGCAAGAAACTATTTTGTTCTGCCTCAGAGGCAATACATTTTTACGTTTAATTTTGCCCTGGGTATATACAACACTTGTTTATGTCCTTAAAATGTCTTTTAAAGAGATTGATTTCAATGCATCTCTACTAAATCCAGCTACGAAGATTTAATTCTCTCCCTCATGCAGCCAGACAACATTTACATTTGATTTTTGTAGCTCATATTTCTACTAGGTAACGATGGACATAGTATCTAATCACATACATCGAGATATATGCATGTATTTGTTTCATGTTCTCAGTGTAGCTTTAATTATATAATTTTACTTAAGGTTTTATTACTAGCTTCAGATCACTCTTTAGCCTCAAGTGCTGTTACCAAATTTACATCTACAGCAAATTAGGTTCATGTAAATAAATGCTTTTTCTCAAAGAAAAATACCAGGAAATGGTGTATGAACATGTCAGAAAGATTTTTATTTGACCTTGTGCTCCTTTTTTGGAAATGAACGTAATCCAAGGTTTAGCCTATATGTGTAGATATGACTGTGCGGCTGCACTTCTCTGTTCTCATTTCATATGGACGTGAGGAAAGCAGGAGATGGGTTTGAGTCCTTTGCCCACTATGAACAACAGGGACCCTGAAGGCAAGCTGCAGGAGCTGATCAGCCCACGGTATTTTGCACAACATGAATGCTGCTTGTTCTAACATAATGTTTTGTAAAAACAAGGGAGTTTCAAGGGAAAATAATGCCATTTTTATTTGAGTCTTTCCCAGTATTACTCTGTTTGTTTCTTCAGCCCTTCAAGCGTTAGTGATTGACTTGTCATGTTCAGTATGCTTGTAAGAGGAGAAATTTTCCCCTTTACCGTATCAGGAAATCATTATCCATTCCAAAATCTAAATCACACTTCATTCCAAACACACTGAGTGTGACCAAGTCACCCATCAACTTCAAGCAGTAAGTTGTATGTTAATGGCCCTATTTATTTAAGCATATTGGCTGAAATCAGCAGTCTATTTAAACCTCATTTTTTATTTATGTATAATCTGTGGAGTTGCTTAACAGTCATGGAAAGAACATGAAAAAAGTTGTATAAAATATTGTCAAGCATAAATGACAATGTCTACTGTGCATTACTTGGCTTTCACGGTGAACGGATAGGAAAGAGCATCTCCAGAAATGTAATGAGTCTAGAAGGGAAAGCATAAATAGAAAAATTTCAGGAAGATTATCAGCAAAGAAGTTTCTTACTTCAGTAGGCTTTCGTCCTGGACAGAGATTATCTGCTAGTAAAACTCCCAATAAAGGCAAGTTTTGCTTGGATAGTTCCATTATTGAAGATAAGACCCTGTAGCTGAAACTGCACATTTTAATTTTCCAATGCTAGGCTGCGTCTCCGGTTATTGAAAGATGAAAGGAATTGCCATTTAATAAATAAATATTTTTTTTCAATGAAAACTGAGAAAATAGTCACTCTAGCCTTAAAACCAGAGTTATGCTAATATGCTCATGCATTTGTTTCCTTTGTCTTTTCCTACCCAAGCACATTTATTTCTTTCTATATATATTGTGAGCTCCAGACTGGAATTATTTTGCTATCAAAACTGTTACCCATCAGTGGATAAAATATATTTATCTGAAAGAAATGCAACTTTCAGCATACACCAAAACCAGAGCGGAATTGGTCCATTATATACTGATTTGAAACAGTTCTCCATGAGTAATTGTTATTTTAGGACCTGTCAATATAATTTGTTATCAGATTTCATTTTTTGCACTCTTCTATATGCTCACTAATTCATAAAACTGTTATAAAAGATTATTGTTCTTCTTATAGAAGGAATAATATCCCTACCTAATATAATTACATTTGTTGTGTCCAAATTTTAAGCAGAATTTCTATTCCCCTGGAAAAAATAGGTAAGCAGGAAACATTCTGTATCTCTGCAGAATTGTTCCCTATGCTTTCTGAATCGTAAATCCGACCCAGCCTGTCACATTTTGCCGGTTAAATTTTCTGACACATTTTTATGTGATTGTGGTGTTTGCCAATTTAAACAACAATACTGAAATTCATTTTGAGCACAACAGAATTTACAGATTACATTAAGGCGGTGTGAGTAGTAAAAATTGGGGCCAAGGATTGCAGAAGGAATTGCTGAGAATGAATGACAGGATAATTAAGCTGCAGGTGAAATTCAATGTAAGTAAAAGTAAAGTAAAGCACATGGAGAGAAACAATTTAACCTGACCAATATAATAATGAAGGGCTGAAGCTTACTGCTAGTACTCTGGAATGAGATCTTGAGTTGTATTAGGTAATGCATGTATCATGTCTGTGCACAATCTTTTTCAGAAAAAAAGTTGAAAATTTCAAAATAATTAGCAGAAGAGTAAAGAGCAAAACATCATTAGGCCACTTAACAAACCCAAGGGGAACCCAATATCTTGTGAATACTGTGCCTGGATTTCTGATCTCTCCTCCAAGAAGACACATCTGTGAATCATCCAGATGAGAGAACAAGAATGGACAAAGGTCTGTATAAGATAAGCAATCACTAGATAGAGTAAGACCCTACAGACCGCAAAACAGACAGTTCCAATGTAGTATTATAGAGCCCTACAGAAACATGAGCAGCTTAGAAAGGGTACAGAATCATCCAATCATAGAATGGTTTGGGTTAGAAGGGACCGTCAAAGATTCTAGTCCAACTGCTCTGCTATCGGCAGGGACATCACTCCCTAGATTAAGCTGCTCCAAGCCCCGTCCAGCCTGGCTTCGAACCCCTCCAGGGATGGGGCAGCCACAGCTTCTCTGGGCAACCTGGGCCAGGGGCTCCCCACCCTCATCATAAAAAAAGGTCTTCCTTATGTCCAGTGTAAATCTCCCCTCTTTCAGTGTAAAGCCACTACCTCTTGTCCTGTCACTACAGACCCTGGTAAAAAGTCTTTCTCCATCTTTCTTATATACTGAAAGGCCACAATAAGGTCTCCCAAAACCTTCTGTTCTCCAGGCTGAACAACCCCAACACCCTCAATCTTTCCTCACAGGAGAGGCGTTCCAGCCCTCTGATGATTTTTGTGGCCCTCCTCTGGACCTGCTCTAACAGGTCCATGTCCTTCTTCTCCTGGGAACTCCAGAACTGGATACAGTACTCCAGGTAGGGTCTCACAAGAGCAGAGGTAAATAAGGAATGATGGTTCATGATCTTTTTGAACACCAGAACTAAGAGATATCAAATCAAATCAGAAAATGGCAGCTTTGAAATAAAGAAAAAGAGGTGGCTCCTCACACAGGGGAAAATTAATTTGCAGAACTTCTTGAAACTTCTTGACAGAGAAAAAAGGAAAAAGTGACAGGAGAAAAAAACAGGAAAAACAGGATTTCTGATGCAGGAAGTACTTCACCTACATATGAATGAAACCTTTCATACGTAGTGTCATGGTTTTCAGTTGGGATAGAGTTAACTTTCTTACCAGTAGCTGGTATAGTGCTATGTTTTGGATTTGGGATGAAAGCGATCTTGATAGCCCACGATATTTTTGGTTGTTACTAAGCAGTCAAGGCCTTCTCTGCTCCTCATACTGCCCTGACAGCAAGCAGGCTGCGAGGGCACAAGTTTGGAGGAGACACAGCTGGGCCAGATGACCCCAGCCGACCACAGGAATATCCCATGCTATACGGCATCATGCTCAGGATATAACACAGGGGAGAGAAAGAAGGGGAGGAGGTCGGAGTTACGGCGTTTGTCGTCCCTGCTATGTATTATGGATGATGGAGCCCTGCTTTCCTGGAGATGGCTGAGCACCTGCCTGCCCATGGGAAGCAGTGAATGAACCCCTTGTTTTGCTTTGCTTGCGGGCACAGCTTTTGTTCTGCCTATTAAAATGTCTTTATCTCAACCCATGAGTTTTTCCTCGCTTTTACTCTTCTGATTCCGGAAGAAGCAGGGAAAGGCTGGGAGAGCGTGGGCAGCTCGCACGAGGGTTGCTGAAGGGCCGGGGCCAGCGGTAACGGTGCCCAACTTAAATGGGGCTTAACCGCCACCAACGGGCGCTCGTTGAAGGGACAGCTCTGGTGCAGGTTTCTCAGTGAAAAAGACAAAATAAGGGGCTTTTCCAGAGCCAGGGAAAGGCCGGGAGAGCACAGGCAGCCCGTGCAGCCAGCAGCTCGCAGGAAGGGTGCTGAGGGGCCGGGGCCAGCAGTAATGGTGCCCCCCCAACTCCCAGAAAAGGCGGAAGGGCCGTACCAGCATGACCAGGGAGCCATGGTAGCCACCCGGCGGGGAGCCCAACGAGAACTTGACCTGTCTTTGGATGTTAAGAACAACAAGAAAAGTCTCTGTAAATACATTAGTAACAAAAGGAGGACTAGGGAGAATCTCCATCCTTTATCGGATGATATGTACACTGTCTAAGCAAGCACCTCTTCAACTTACTTTCACGTAAGCTGAAGTTTTACTTGATTTACTTTCAAGCAAACTTTGAAATTGTGATTTCTGGAGTGGGCTTAGTGCAAAGGGGTTTTGATTGTAACACAGATTATCAGCTTTTGCAGCTAACAGCTTATTTGTTTTATCTTCTGATATCCTTGGATATTTTGATGGAAATCATGCATAGAATGGTTGAAGAAGGAAGAAAAATAAAGCAGAAAATGTCAATGTCCCACTTTCTATTCATTACCCTACTGAAAACTGTTGGAGTTGCTTATCAAGTCAATGAATTTACAGTGACATAAATTGGTAATAGACTCTGATATGTAGATTTTAATATTTGCTGATAAACGTAAAAGCAATATAAGTAGTTTATGTCTTTCTCACACATGAAATATTCCTTTATGTTCGCTAACTTTCTACTGTAACAAGGTTCCTATGTTAGAAAAAATGCCTTTGGGAATAAAGAGCTCTGTAAGTTTTCCTGTAGTTAGGTGTTCTACTAACTCTGAGAATGTGATCTTTACTTATTAAATTTTAATTGTCAAATATTTTCATGTTTACAAGTACTTTGTCTTTAAACTAATTTGATGAAAACGAAGATGTGGAATGATTATGGCAGTATAGGCATTTATTCAAAGAGAGAAAACAAATGTTCCTGCCAATCTATTAAATCCTCTGTATGTTGTAAACCCAACACTAGATAGTAAGCATGCTCTGAAGTATTATTTGCTAGCTATAAATCACTGACAAAATGTCTGTTAGTGTGATATGACACATAAACACACTGCAGTTTGAAGTTTGCTTACAAATTCATCTATGACTAAGTGGTTCCACCATTTCTTCTGTGAAAAACATTAGTTTCTTTGTTTAGCTATTTATGTTTCATTTTAGAACTTCAGATCACATTTCCACAGATAAAGGAGAATGAGACTCAAGAAATCTTTTCAACTCAAATGTTGTAAATTGTTCATTCTTACAAAATAAGGGGAAGGCTTTCAGGGAAGCAATTAGTATTTTGGGCTGGCTTTTAAAGATGTATGGATCAGCATAACCCACAGAAATGAGAGGTCTGTCTAGAAAATAATCTGTTATGCTTTATGTGTGCTGTTAAATGAAGAGGGTAAAGTAACTGAATAAAATAACATCTTACCGTCCCACAGCTTAAGGCTCACTGATGTCCAGCAGAAAACAGTTCAGCCTGCCTTCATCTTTCTGGATTTCTCCAGTCTTGAACCTGGGGTTTGACATTAAAAACCAAAA
>VXBO01005745.1:0-40436 GCA_013400135.1 Rhinoptilus africanus | reverse complement strand
AAAAAAAAAAAGACAATATGGGCCAAACAACATTAATTCTGGCTCAGAAAGAGCAAAGTGGGGATTTGTCCTTTCAGGGTTTTGATCCATGTAATCTCTCAACACAGGCCAAATCCCAAAGTCCATAATTATCTCAGCTCCACTGTTAGCCTGGCAAAATTCCCAGTGACTTCAAGTAAGATCTGAGTTAATACTTCAAATTTGAATCAGAATGAATGAAACTGAGAAGCCATCTCCGAATATCATAAATTCAGCATAGAACACCTACATCAGTTGTTTGGAACCTTTTCTTCTGTGATTTGATTTTTTAATGGCACCCAGCCAATACAGTAACTGAGGGACACATTCCTAAAATATTTCTGTTGATATATAAAATTAGACTCTAACCTATTAAAATGGTTAAACTGTGCTTTTACCAAGGAGCTAGCAGTAGGTCACATCTTTGTTAACCTTTTGCCTAAAAACTGACGTCATTAAAAACGGTGCCAAAAATCTACGGATTGTAGCTATCAACAGCAAAAGCACGCATTATACTTTGGCTTTTCAAGTTTATTGTTATGTTGCATGCAGAAGTGAGAAATTTTCTCCCACAGAAAAGGATGTTAGTGGAGTAACACAAACCATCTCATTTAAGATTCCACAATAATATTTATTCTCTTACCGATTTAGTCAACCCTGAGTGCATCAGACTTCATTTATGATGTTTAATTGGAGCTGGATGCTTGGAAATAAAAATATGTATTGTTTACTTTCTTATTCCACATTGCATCCGAACTCACAGTAAAACGAAAGTTTTGAAATGAAAAGCCTTTAAAAGCATGTTTGAGATTTTTAATTCCTTTCAGTTTTCAAGAAACTGCCTAACTTGGTAAATCAGGATCTAGCTGTATGTTAGGCAACATCTTATAAACAGTATAATGATGTGTTGTAATTTATAGTAAATATACCTTTTCTTTGTGCAGAAAAAGAGGATATACCCTTTTTGTATCTTACTGCAGATGAGGCGTACATGTCATGAATAAAAATATACACTTGGGGAGGACTTAATAGTTAAATGGCACTCTTGCAAATAAACTAATAATATTACTTTTCAACTAGGATACACTAAAAGTTACTGAGAGACCACCTCTTCCCCCCTCCTCAATTAAATATGCAAGTAGCATTTAATATTGTAATTGTCATTGAAAAGGAGCATTCTGACCTAGGATGTTCAAAAATCTGGAAGCACTGGTATTAAAATTAAGCATTACATGGAGCTATTCCACCATGGTTTTGTCTGAAAGGGAAAGATAGGTCTGTTAGGGACCCAAAGATGATTATTTCATTGTTAATTAAGACTTTATTTTTAAAAGAGCATAATCTTCCTGAAATCTGAGCTCAATATTTGTCAAGGCAATTTTAGCATAAGGCTTGGGAGAGGAAATTTTGAAAGTACCCATTTGGGCACAAATATTAGCAGAATAGAACCATTGCGTAGGTGCTGTTTTTCATAACTGAAACAAAACATAACCATGGGAACAGCTGGTTTTCTTCTGTTCAAGAGTCTCCCTTTTTGTCCCAGAGGAGTCTATATTCCTTTTAAAAAAAAAAAAAACAAAAACCCACAAACCAAAAACTTTTCGGTTTTTGGTAGGGAGTCTAGGAGAAGCTGAGGCCAGATGAAAAATGGGGAGAACGTTTGCAAACAACCCACAGTCACTGGGTTCTGTGGACATAAAACCCATATCTATCAGTCTGGCAATTCCTTCCTTCCGAAGGCTATTAATGACTTGAGCTAACAAGAGATGCAGAGTGCTATTTATAGTAGTGATGTGACTTCAGTTCTTCCTTTATAGCACTAACAAGGCATTTCTTATCTGCTGAAGGGAAGATATTTTAATTCTTCACTCTAAAATCATGGCTGGGCTCTGTACTGCAGATCCCAAGCATCTGGTAGATCATTCGCTAGCTGTCAGCCGCAGAGACAATTTTCTGGATCACATCACCAGAATATCACAGCCCTTTAATTGGGGCTCCAAAAAAATAAAACTTGGAGGGTCATAAACTTTTATTCAGTTACAGTACCAAATAGGCTAAATGATATGCACATCTGCACAAAATCAGGACAGTCTCTAATCCTTCCCTTCCCTGATTAATAGGCTCATTTTCTGTTGCAGATTTAAGGCATTAGTGTAGGCAACTCCTGGAGCTATTGTGTGGCTTAAAAGACAGAGGTTTTTCATGTTGTCTTTTCAACTGTAAAAGTAGTGGCAGGGAAGAGTCCATCTGATCATTGTCTGAAGACGCTGTAAAAATACCTGAGTCCTCACTATTCTAACCCAAATCCAATGGAGAAATACAGAAAATTCATTATTTTCTCAGCTTTTTCCATGTTGGGTTTGCTTCTCCTCCTTTTTCTATCTACCAGCATCATTACTGTCTGTGTAATATATTCCTTATTTAGTTAAATGATCAATCATATTGCTTTTTAACCAATAATTCAGCTTTTATCTAGCAGAATGCCATTAACACATATTCTGTCACTTACTAATATCACATCATAATATCAACCAACCTAATTTTCCTACACAAGTATTTAATGCAGCTTTTTATGCTTTTCCTCTGCTGTTGGACTGGCCCACTGCCAGACACTGCTGATCACTACAGTGACTTCCACTACCAAGCACATCAAAAAGGCTCAATTACAAAAGAAGGAAGAGCAGATCACACTCGTAGACTTGTCGGTCAATGTGACAATAGGCAAAATAGCCTCGAACAAAGGTCATATCTCCATGTTTAGCCACCCTACTGGGAAGGATACTGCTTTGATTGCAAATCGGTAGTTGGAGCTTGCTTTGCTATTTAGAAAATGGATGGAAATCCATTGGATTTCAATCCAAATGAATGGAATGGAAAAATATCAATTTTGGTTTATTGTTCAATAATGGGCAATTTTGCCTGACTGCTCTCCTCTTTTAATTTACCTTGCAAAATGCACCACCCTGTTCTCGCCCCATCAGATTTCACACTTTGTACAGAAAAGTTATGTCTCATCATCAATGTGTTGTCTTCTTCCAATTTTGTGCCACAAATGGTCTTTCATCAAAATCACTCCTGTAATTTTTTGATTTTGAACCAATTCTGTTCACCTTGTACTCCTGAAGCAGCCCACATGGGATAATCATAGAATTGTCAGGGTTGGAAGGGACCTTAAAGACCATCCAGTTCCCCCCCCTGCCCTGGGCAGGGACACCTCCCACCAGCCCAGGCTGCTCCAAGCCCCGTCCGACCTGGCCTTGAACCCCTCCAGGGATGGGGCAGCCACAGCTTCTCTGGGCAACCTGTTCNTTGCACTTGGTCTTGTTGAACTCCATGAGGTTGGCATGGGTCCATCTCTCCAGCCTGTCCAGGTCCCTCTGGATGGCCTCCCTTCCCTCCAGCCTGTCACTACCCCACATAGCTTGGTGTCATCGGCAAACCTGCTGAGGGTGCGCTCTATGGCACTGTCCGTGTCACTGACGAAGGTGTTAAACAAGACCAGTGCCAGTACTGATCCTTGAGGGACTCCACTTGTCACTCCACTTGGACATGGACCCTTGAGAGCCACTCTTTGGGTGCAGCCCTCAAGCCAGTTCTTTATCCACTGAATTGTCCATCCATCTAATCCATATTTTATCAGCTTGGAGACCAGGATGTCATGCGGGACAGTGTCAAAGGCTTTCCTCAGGTCCAGGTAAAAGATGTCAGTTGCTCTCCCCTTGTCTATTGATGTTGTGACCTTCTCATAGAAGGCCACCAGGTTTGTCAGGCACCAATAATCTTTCTGAATGTCTGTCTTATTATCATCAGTCCATGTTATTTTTTCAGCATGGGTGTATTCACATGACAGATGACCATGTCAGTTTGATCTAAACCTTCTAGTCTCGAAACTGTGGTGTGGCAAAGACAAATGACTCCTCTTTCCATTTTCTATTGGGCAATGATTGTGTTTACGTCTATACGGCCCTCAGCAAAATAAGGACCCCTGTCATGTTCATGGGGCCTGGGGTCTATCTCTGATGTAAGCAATAATACATGGGAAACACGAATAACACAATATATTAATCATGAGTGTCTCAACAAGTAGAAATTAAAGAAGAGTCCGTATTCAGTTCTTAGGTGGAGAGGATACTGCCACAAAGACAAATTATTCCATTTATGTTGAGTAGCAGTGATGAAGAATTGAAGCCAATCCATGGAAACTTATTCCCAAGAAGCACATCACTGCAAACATGCACTCTGTAAATGTGCTGAAAAGAGGAACTAATTAGCAAATAAGTTGCTTCCACTGAGTTGAATGGGCATCAATCACATTCTGCAACTGGGGCAAATCGACGTTGGGCAGCCCCGCTCAGCTGCTGTTGTTCAGTGAATGTGCTCCTGAGGTGCCCAGCGAGGTACCAGCTGCAGCACGGCGTAGAGGTAGCGTGCCGTTTGTCTTCCAGGACATGAGAGTATCTGATTTACTCCCTTTGTGTTTTGTTTGGTTTGTTTGGTTTTTTTACTGCAGGAAGACAAGCTGCAGTTCCGTGACTAATATTGAATCTGTTGCACTTCCAAATCACCCAGCCGTACAAATATGATTCGGATCAAAGTGCCTTTCTGTTAAATGAGCCACATCACCCAATACAGGCTTTGTGTCATGTTGATGCTCTTATTATGGCTTTGTGCCAGATGCTGCAGGACTGGTGATACCTGATCTGTCAGAGACTATGTTGGCAAAAAGTTGATCCATCAACATTTTTGAACAAATTTGAACCAATAGGGTTGAATTCATAGCATACCAATGTTTTATATCATGCTATCACGACCTTTTTGATCTCATAGCAAGGCCTTAGAGATGCCCTTACTATTTTCATAGCACCATAGAATGTTTCGGGTTGGAAGGGACCTTAAAGGCCACCCAGTGCCCCCCCCTGCCCTGGGCAGGGACACCTCCCACCAGCCCAGGCTGCTCCAAGCCCCGTCCAGCCTGGCCTTGAACCCCTCCAGGGATGGGGCAGCCACAGCTTCTCTAGGCACTTTGTCAAATGGCAGACTCCATTCTTCTCACTCTTTCACTGCAATGGCAAAAAGTTGTGATGAAGGAGCTGGCTGACAGCACGAATGAAAAGGTACAAACCAACATGCCTGAAATTAATCTAACATATGTCCACACATACCTCATTCACCATCAAACATTATTCTACATATATAATTGATTCAGTAGCTGAAAAGTAGTTCAGTCGACAGTCCTGGGTAGGTATTTCCCATACAAATTAATATACTTTTCAAAAACTTGCTTCTGCTCCTACTAAAAACTCAACCACTTCAACAGCAGCAGAAGCAGGCCCTGCATATTAAAAATGCCCTGCTTTGTTTTCCAGTCTGAAAAGAATATATGAGAAAGGGTTACAATGAACCATAATGAGCCATGAAGTGGGATTAGAATAAAGAAGCGTATCTCATGAAGTACAGCAAAGTCTGTATGTGGGCAGGTGGGTGTTTTTGAGGTGGCACTTATTTCTCTGCAGCTGAATGGTTTCTTGCTCTACATTGTCATGCAAATTTCAGCTTGAGGTGGTGAAATGTCTAAATTGGCAGTAGAATATTTTTTGTGCATAGTCTCTGCTTTATTTTCATGAACGTTGTCAGTGCCTGCTGACTCCATCACTGTCTTGTACTCACAAAAGAATGAAATCCTGTCAGTGTCTCATCCAAATAGCGGTGCCAGCATTTCCAACTGAATAAAACATCTGCATTCTTTTCCAATTAGACACTTTAAGATTGCATTTCCTAGAGTCCTACTCATATGTATATGGCTTAAGGACAAACTTCTTTTTTTTTCCAAACCATAATGAACTCTCGTCTGAAGTAAAAATCTCTGACACAGAGTCCACACCTACGCTTGCACAGGACCCCAGGTTTTACGTGAAGTATTGACCATAGTCAGCTTCTGGGGAACTTGCTCACAAAGTGAGACTAATTCTGAACAGGCAGCTCTTTTTTTTTTCTCATTGAAGTGGATCTGTGGGTTTCAGGCTGTTTAATTTTGTTTTAAGTTTTTAAAGAAACAGTTTATCAGCAAGTAACACAAGACTGCTTCCCTCTTTACAGCTATATCACTGCGTATTGAGTAGCTTTGTTTCATCCAACTTAGGCAAAACCATAAAGCTTTAAAGGCATTTCCAAACAGTTACATTATAAATGTTTTCCTTTTTAGCAAAAGAAAAACTGAAAACTTAGGGATTTCAAAAGATTTCTAGGGTCTTTTGTTTTTTTGTTTTTCCTCATTCTTTCAACTTGCTAAAGCATTAAATGGGGATCCAACAAAAAAAGTGCATGTTTGTGGTATTAGGTATAATGCATATGAAAGGTAGCAGACTCATAGCCTGGAACAGTTACTTTCCAGCTATCCAACAGAAAAGGTACGGAGCAGCCGTTGGTGATACGGATAGCATATCCCTGCAGCACCAGTGCTGCGTGCTTGAGACGGACCAGCCAGTGAGCCAGGGGCAGGTGTTTCCCACAGCATTCTCCTGAAGAAAGTGGCTTGGATGGGAGTACTCTTCACTGGGTTAAAACCTGGCTGGATGGCAGGGCCTAAGGAGTTGTGGTGAATGGAGTTAAATCCAGTTGGTGGCTGGCTGTAAGTGGTGTTCCCAGGGCTCAGGATTGGAGCCAGTTCTCTTTAGTATCTTTACCAATGATCTGGACAAGGGGGTTGGGTACACCCTCAGTAAGTTTGCAGACAACGCCAAGCTGGGCAGGAGTGTTGACCTGCTTGAGGACAGTAAGGCTCTACAGAGGGATCTGGACAGGCTGGATCGAGGGGACGAGGGCCAGTTGTATGGAGCAGAGCGGCTGGAGAGCTGCCTAGTGGAAAAGCATCTGGAGGTGTTCATTGACAGCCCAGGTGGCCAAGAAGACCTGGCCGGTGGTCTCCAAGAAGGCACCCTGGCCTGTATCAAAAATAGCGTGGCCGGCAGGACAAGGGAAGTGATTGTCCTCCGGTACTCACCAATGGTGAGGCTGTACCTCAAGAAATTGTCTCAAGTTGTGGCAGATAGACTACCATAGGCAGAGGAATGTATTAAGAGCAAAATGAAAGTTATGTGAGCTGAAACTTCCAAAGTTACCCACCAGATTTATTAGTCCTATATATATTAAAGTCGTGTGATAAATGGAAAATCCAGTCCCTTACAAAGTTTGGAAGATCCCATTGGTAGTATGCAACGATTGATAAGAATTCAGAAATTGATACTATAATACTTCTCCGCTGTGCTCACTTGGATAGTGCATTCCTGTGGACAGATGAAAGACAGAACTGCTTGAAGTAACACCACTCTTTATATTGTCTTTCCACTTAGGAAAAGAATTAGAGCTTACATTTCCAACTGGTTTCCCACATACATGGTTGAAAACCTTAAAATGCATAGAGGTGATTATAGAAAATACCTAAAAATGATCAAACAACCATCTCTGAATGGACTGTGCAGGGGAGCATAAGAGTAGATCTATGTGCAGTCACTGCATGTCTCATTACGTGGATGACTCGACTGTATTTAAGAAGCACAACATTATTTCCTTAGTGGTCTCTATAATTATCCATTTTAGCAAAACCTTTTAAGCAGTCTTTAAATGCTGATTTATTTCAACCAACTGATGTGTTAGTGATCCAAAATCAGACTTATCAGACTTGATTCTCAAACGTCTGTTAATGTACTGAAATGAAGGTGAAGAAAAGGACGAAAGAAATATTCAATGAAACTTAGAAAAAGTGCTTCCTTTTACAGCGTTTACAGAGATTAATATTATCAGCATCCTGTAAAAGTGAAGAGAAGAAAATAGCATTGCTAGACAAGACTATGATGTATGCCTGCGTGTATATATCTACATGTACATACATGCATTTAGAATAAAATGTTGCTTTTAGAATACTATGAATTTCAGTGCATACCCTTAGCAAAATTAGTGATAACCTGCCATTTAAAAATCAATGCCTGAAAAATCTTATTTTTGCTTCATGCACAAACTAATCAGTCTTCATGTCCTCTGGCAGGTTGGGCAAGATTCAGAGATCGCTCAACAGGAGACAAAATGTTCAATATTTTAGTTATGTAAGACTTTTTGACCTCCCATAAGGTACTACACAGTAAAAAAGTTCCCTGAATTACCTAACCCAGCTCTTTAGCAGAATAGTGAACGTGGCGCAATTTCACTGTCTCCTTGGCTAAAATTTACATCCCCCAGAAGTGGGTAAATTGCCCCCAACCATGCTGCATGATTGCAGGAGCCATCAATATCTATGACAAGAGTTCATAAACAACTGGTTTATGGCGGTCATAAGGAACTATCACTGCATGTACAGGTACTTTATCTAATTTATAATATGGAAGTTTCAAATCAGTGCAGATTTTTATGTCACATATTGAGAATTCTGTATCAACATTTAGCAACACTTTTCATACTTTGGAAATTTTAAATGTTTCTAGTGATTTGGGTCAAAAAGACAGTGTTAAAGTACTAGTGTCCCTAGAGACAGAAATTCTTGTTTTAATGCTACCTGGTACTTCAGGAAATATTTAAAAATCTCAAGTATAATCTAATTTGCAGGGATGCCGTTTGGGAAGGGCTTAGGAAAGGGGAAGAAGATGTTTCTTTTATCTTCTTATTTGAGACTTTCAGCCTATGCTGTTGAGATAGGATTTACTTTTCACTTTTCATCTTAAAAACCATAAATTGGAGAATGAATTTTCCCATTGTGGGCCCTATCTGAAGGAGGTGCCTTCTGAACATGGAAATAATTGGAAATCTTTGATGTCTGGTGCTTTCCAAGGCCTCATGTTTTGCTGACACAGAGAAGTCTCTCGGGCTCCCAGTGCAAATCAAAACAGTGCCACAATTCAGGGGTTGCTTTTCCCTGGTCTTCAAAGCTCTGGAGAAATGGGCACCGTTAACGGCATGTGCTTTGTCAGCAAAGTGGGGTGGTTGCACTGTTTAACACTAACTCATTGTTCCATTTTCACTCCAAACTTACTGAAGGAACTGAAAATTCAGTGCTTGCAAACAAATGCTTGATGTATACATTTCTGATTGCTTATATGTTTGCTGTACTATTAATTAGACATTTTAAATAGAATGTTATGATGTGATTTTTGTTCATTTATTTTTCCTTAATCAATGTATTATAAATAAAACACATATTCTGTGGTTTCCTATGAAAAGAGATTGAAAAATAAACATAGATACTTGTTAGTGTATGCCTTAATTTAGAAGTCAGATAATCAATAAAAGGGAAAACTCAATTAATCACAATTTAAAATACTTATGGCAAAGATATTGAATAGAAGAAATTGTGGATTTTCCCATCAGAAATTAGGCAATATTGTGTTCTGGCTCATCAAAATGTGTAGGATAAGCTTTGTGTGCAGACACTGGTGCAAACGTAATTAGCAAAAGTAGCAGCACATAAAATAGCATGTCATTGTGCTTCCAACAGCAGAACCTCCGTGGTCAGTGCTGCCAGCAGTGTGCACGCACAGGAGGAGATGCTCCTCTCGCCCCGTCCCCTCCGATCTCTGGAGGTGAGCAGTCTGGTGTCCAGCCCTGTAGTGACTAAGGATGCACACAGTCTCATTTGCAAAATCTGGGAATGGATGACCTACCTCCCTGGGAGTCAGGAGGAGAATAATGGGCTGCACTTTCCTGAAGCACGGTGCTAAAGCAGGGTTACTGAGAAGCTGCTCCTGCTGGCTGTCGTGGCTTTTGAAAGGTGGCCCAACACAGGTATGTTCTAGAATAAGCCTGTAATCATGGAAGTAGTCCAACCTACCAAATATATCTTTTAGATGTATGAATCACTTGGAAGTTACTCAAATCACTGGTAACCTCCTACAAAATGCCACAGATAAACTCAAGCAAAAAATGGTAATAGAAATAAAATTAATCCTGGGGAAAGGGATGCTCAGCTGGAGAAGATAATTAAGTAATGAATGGTTGCTTGGAAGGCTGAAGGGTGGTTTGCAGGTAGATTAAAGTTCCCAGCAAAAGAGAAAAAGCATCATTAATGTTGTTTCTCCTCCCTCATTCATCCCTCTCAGAAACAGAAGTTTATAGTTCTTTAAAAAAGGTTTGGTATCCCAGAACTTAAGATGATGGTGTCAGAAGTACGTTGTTCTGTACGTGTAAACTCTAGAACTGTTTTTGTATGGTGCATCATCTGAAAAGAATGATGTTCTGTTCGGATTTTTTTTTTTTTGGACGAAAGAAAAGTACATTTTCTTAAGAAAGAAAAGCCAAACCATAGAATGATTATGGTAAATTGCGTACATGCATCATATTTTCTAAAGTTTCTTTACCCCATGGGTTTGAATCTATAAGAGAACTTTAATTATTGCTTTCTAATTTTTATATAGGTTTATTCTGCAGGTAGCATTCAGCTGTATTTCTCTACCATTTGCAACTGTCCTGTAACTGCCACTTTCAGAGTTGGTTTTGTACTGCATCCTTCAGAAGGGTAATAGGACAAAACCAGCATGGTCTTTTGCTGGCGTTGGCTGTATGCTGCTGCTCACAACGTTCTTACCAAATTCAGAGTTTACATGTTACTGAAATTCCAACACTACAAATCTTAGCAGATTGATCACAGGAGAAAATAAAGTGTCTGACTTCTTTCAAAACAAGAAAGTGCTCTCTTTTACAGCTTAATTTTTTCTGATAGTATGTATTTTCTTAATGAAATCTCAATACAATTCATGCGAAATGCACCCTTATGGAGAGCTAGAAAGTTTCATGCAGGTAAATACAGGTGGAGTATTTTAAAGCTGAGTTAGTGTTAAGCTTGTTGCATATAATAGAATTGATGGCCATTCTCTTGGCAGAATTCGAATTTCATTAACTGCTGTGGGAAAATAATGAATGTCAGTATAACTTCTAATGTATTGGTAAAAGAACTAATGTAGACATCTCATACCTGATAAATGAATGATAGAAAAAAAAAGAGTTGTGTAGAGGTGATTAGCATTCACAGTATTTCTGTAGGGAAAAATGCAAAAAAAAAAAAGAAGAAAAGTTTGTCAGAGCGCTGTGGCATGTTAAGTTACTGAGTAGACCAGGATTAATGCGCAGGTACCGTCACAGGTTCTTAAATCCAGAGTGGCTGCTTGAACACGACAACATGTAACAGCTTCACTGTGAGGTGACCAGGCAGATAAATTTAGCAGCAGCAGGTGTTCATTTCCCCCAGGAAATGGCTATAAGTGCTTAAAACCACTGGGTTATCTATTTAACCTTGTTCTCAAGGACGTATCAGAAAAGGAAATAAGTGCTTTCTGTTGAACTGTTGGGAAATGTTATATAAAAAACCTTAAAGACACATGCTGCTTATTATAACTTATCCCTCCTTTTAAAACTCCAAGATATCACCAAGGCCGAGAGCTCTGCAGAATTTAGAAATCAATTGGATAATTATAGTGATCCATGAGTTGTCATAGTAAAGACTAAACAAAGACTAATTTCCTCTGCCTCAATTAATAAACAAATGCACACCTTGGAAAGGATAATAAATTTTCAACCTTCAGGGCATAAGCGGCCTCTAACTAATAGGGTTTTGGAAGAAATAGTCAGGAAGATATACTGTGCCGAAAACAGACTTAATGGCTACTGGTTTAATGTAGGAATTACAAGTTGCTCAGACATTAGGAAATCAGAGTTTGCAGCGGTACCTCGTGGTGTCTGCAACACTCCATGGGCTGCCTGGTCACTCATCACCTTGCACAGAATTTCTGGTAAAGAGAAAATTCCATTACCTTTTTATCTTCCCAGCTAGGGCCCTTCCCAGACAGCATTTTTCTCCCTCCTGCACGGAGAAGCTGTACGAATCAGCTCCAGCACACTGTGGAGGGACAGAAATCAGGTCATTAATTAAAGTGAATTAGCATTTCAGTGTCTGCGTAAAAAATGAGATTCTCTTTGACTGTAATGTCTGCTGAAAGGCAGAGAAGACTGTCTGATACAGCCCTTGTAGATACGGAGATAAAACTGCTTCTGCTAGCGTACGGACAGAGGCTCAAATCCTGAAGTTAAAAGGCACTTAGTAACAGATCTAAGATTAGTGAAAACCTTGTGTAAGCAAATCTAGAAAAAGAAGAATCAGAAGAACCTAATTCCCAACATTTCAAAAGTTATTTATAGATTTCTTCTCACCCCAGGCCAACACGAATCTCAGACTCTCCCTGAGCACTTTGGTGCTCTAGGGAGCTGCAGCTCCCAGGTTTCATACACCCCCTCCAAGGGAGATCTGCCAGGCTGGTGGCATCTTCTGTGAGCTAAAAATACCCTATTTAGACTTTTAAAACTTATTTTCTCCCCTAAATGAATGCATGGGATTGGAAATGTCCAACTGCCCTTCTATATCATCAACCCACTCCCCTCATCTCATAGGAAACCACTTCAGTTAATCTTTTTCATGAAAGAAACAATCTCTGTTTCCATGAAAGGAAACAGATTTGTTCCTCCACAAACTCCTCTCGGAATTCTGTCCTTTCTACCTCCCCACCCCAGTTCTAATTAAAATGTATATATGCAATGCTAGAGGCAATAAATAGATCTGATATATGTGCATGTGTGTGTGTGTGTGTATGTTTGCAGATAGATACACGTATGTGCATGTGTATATGCAGGGTTAGAAAGGTAACTGACAGTGGAGGTGTGATCTGCTATTGTCCTTTCCAAATCCCCTTGCTTTCATCCTTGAAAATCTGAACATCACTGTGCTCTTGTCTACTGACGGCAGTAGGAATGTGTGCTGTGTGATGCTCAAAGAGAGAGAAATCCTAGGATGGGATTCACATCCGCAATGTACCAGGTTGGCTGCTTAAACTACAGTGAGGCTGCAAATGCATTTGGAGAGGAAAGAACACAGGACAGACATAACTTTTTTTGCTTCCCATTTGTGACTACTTCTCCGAAGAAGTGGGTCACCCCTCAGGTGTATCCTGGAAATCAGTAAGATATATTGTTCCTCATAATCTCATGGCAGCCTGTGCTCCTGCAGTGTGAGAACATCGTCTCTGTTACTGCAGTGAAACCTGAAAAATTAGCACCAAATGCCCCCTTTCAGAAGGTGGACTTCCCATTTATGTATGGGGCCATTAAAATTAATTACCTGAGAACCAGTTCGTAATGTCTACAGATATGGAAATAATAAAAAGTAATTGACTGAAAGTATGCATAAAATATTTTGAGCAAAGGTCATTAATTTATGCTATCTGAAACCTAGGACTGCATGCTTGAATTGCCCAAATGCAGGAGCAGTAAGACAAATAATTGGTATTTTTAAAAGTAGCTATATACTTTCTGGGTTTTGGATCCCGGTTCTAGGAAAGCCAGGAATGCAGGAGGCTGGTTCCCTTGACAGTCTCTGTGAAAGGCATTCCCCGGGGGAATAAAGCAGCAGGTCAGTGCTGTGACCTGAGCTGCTCACGAGACAAACGGCCACTTGTGGGCTACAAAACACGAGGTTTTGTGGAACAAGCCACCCACTCTGCAGCCTCTCTGTGATCTGTGTTGCAGAAAATTTCTCAGATGCCTGAAGTAATCACTCTGCCGATCAACTGATCTCCGAGTTACAGGTGAAATTGCAGGGAAATGTCATAGGACGTGTAGCGGTTTCTGAAAGGGACTTTCAAAGTACTCTTTGTTTTGGTCAGACTCATTGCTTCAGAGAAAAAAAGGACAAGAAATTGGTCATTACGACACCTGCAGCTAGAATATTATTAAAGAATACAGCATGAATGAAAGGATGACTTCTCTGTTTCTTTTCCTACATTCAAATGAAAGCATACTAGCATCAGGAAGAGCTACGTTTGCAGACTGAATTTTCTGAAGATACATTTCTTGCTACTAAATAAGACCTATTAAATGAACAATTAGCAATGTTACTTCTTTTTGAAGAAGCAGATCGTATTCTGATGTAAATTCTCAAGTCTAATGAAGGCAGGTATCTACCAAACTGGTGTAAAAGATTCTTCAGCTTCACTGCTGATGTTTCATTTTTGTGAAATAAGAAGAGTAGGATCTAATTTTAGATACTGACACCTGAAAATGTTCTGGATCTTGTTGCTGGTTTTTTTTTTTCTGTTGTAATTGGCAAATATGCATATATATAGCCATAGTCCTATTCCAATAATGCAACTACAAAACAGTATTTTTCTTATATATATAGAAACTTTTTTCCCATGGGGAAATGTCCTTTTGTACTACATGTCTGCTCAGGTTGTTTATAAGTAATGATAATTATATAATTTCTGGCTTGATTTTAATTAATTTCAATCTTGCCCCCCTGTAGTCTGTATTTATACCTCTGAGAACCTAAAACCAATTTTTCAGAGAGTGGTTAGTCCCAACTTCAAACTCATTGCGCTCTATACTGAGCTAAGTGGAATAAGAACCTATGATTTTCAAAAGCACTGATGGCTTTCACATAGTCGGTATGGTCTTACAGCACTAGTATGGTCTGGATTCACACAGTCACCGCCTGATGTTTTCAGACAATGATTTATACAATCAATTTTAGGAGAGCAGTTGCAGTACCTGTGAGGTAAAATATTTAATCGTGGTCACTTCAATAAGTGTATGCATCTTGATAAACTTTATGAATGTAATAATTAATGGAAAATATAAGTCTTTGACCACAGTGGCATTGAAACAGTAAATAAATCCTAGCATTATCATTGGATGAATCGTCAGAGGCTGATCATAGATCTTTTCCCGAAGATGAAATATCCCTGTATTGTACTGGTTCTAGACTGGAACCAGTACAATCTGTGGGATGATTGTAGACAAGTCACATTATTTATCTTCTTTTTCTTTTGTTAGAATACTCATTTTACCCCTTCACACCGTGAGGTTCTGTTTATAAAGAATGTAGTATGGGAATTATGTATTCTTCTTCTTTTAATATTATTGTTTATCAATAATATACTTTGAGTGCACAGTAATTGCTTTAGAGTGCTACATTGACAATACAAAAGAGAATTATTTGGAGATTACTTCTTTTGTATACTGCCGTACAATAATTGCATGTAATCAGGACCAAAACCACTGCAAAAGTCTGAATGGACTGGTTTTACTTCCAATGTTCAAATTTGTAATTACCAAAAATAGAAGCATTCCTTGTCTTTAATTTTCTTCTCTCTAATTTTATACTACTGCTTTTTTTTCCCCCTAGTAACTAAATATATGTAATTTTAAAATAATTATACTGTTGTGGGTTGTATATTTGGACAACAGAACTTTAAAGAATCTGTTTCTGAAAGACAATCATATACTAATAAAATCTGTACGTTTAACGTTTTCATGTTGCATTTCTCCATTGTGTATCATCATATCTGGATTTGTGGATCTGTGTATTGAACTACTCCTTTACTATATCACTATTTCTTTTCTAAAGGAGTGATACAAATATCCCTTTTCTTTTTCATTTCTTCCGTACATACCTTCTCTCTAAAGAACCCCCACAATCTCTTCCTTATTTCCTCTTATGTTCCTTTCAGTTATTGAAGGGATAACCCATTTTCTTGAAGCTTTATCTGGCTTTAGTGACTTTTAACTTATTCAAGTCTTCTTCTGCCATGATAGCCTTTCACTTGTGCCACTCGGCAGTTGGAAAATACGGTTGCATCTATTTATACTATTTCACCTCGTATTTCCCTCATGAATACTAAAAAGTGCAAAACTCATCTAATTTTCCTACTATATCCTGTTCGCTTCGTATTAAGTTTCTCCCTAATCCCTTAGTGGGCTAATTATTTCAGTTTTCAACCTTTTATCTCTTTCTCTTTGTATATTTAAAGAATCTTATATTGTTTTTAGTCACTCCCAAGGTAATAATTCCCTTTTTATTATACTTTTAGGTTGCAACATTTTTGAGGCACTGACATCCATCCTCCTCTACTTCTTTTATTAATTTTCAGGGACGTTCATTTACACAGCTCAGATACGTTTTCTTCTGTTATCACTCTCTCTCTCCGGTGCCTCCTCCCTCTGGGACAGCCTCTTTTGAAAAGTTGGCCCAGAGCAATTACAATACAATTAGAAGGGAGCCCACTTCAGTAAAATTTTAATTTCCACAAAATATTGCCTTCCTTCCAAATCTCTGGCAGAGATTTTTTTTCTCTCTTTTCGTAGTCTGGAGAAGACAGATCAAAATACCGAGTTACAGGATTTCCAGGGCGGGTATTCCTAGAACTAGCCCTCTGTCAGGCAGGTCCAGGCTGCCTTCAAGCCCAATGCCACTCCTTGGGGCACTCCATTCCACAACAAAACCCACTTTTCATGTATGACCTTCCATAGGCCATGCTCCTTATCTGACTTCCAAGCAGTACACTTTAGGTTTCTTATGACCACAGGTGTAATGTGCTCAGCATCCTAATTTTGCCTTAATACAAAATTTGGCACAATAAAATATAAAATAAGGTAACTATAGGATGGAAATTTGCTCTTTTACTTAGATCAGTCAAATTCAAAATTTCATACTAAGTATGTTTCCAAAGAGATAAAAGTCATATGGTTAAAGCCTATATGTATCTCTGAAAAGACTTCTCTGCACATTTATAATCTTATAACCATATAATTAGGTATGTATAATAGGCATAGATTTTTCATAATTTTATGTGTGCTTTCACTGAAATTAGGTACGAACTTTTTATTACAGAAAGCTGAAAAGCAACATGAATAAATAATACATTCCTGATACTCTCTTTTTCCTTTTCTGTATTTTAGCATGTCAAACACAATTTATGTTGTAGGTGGCTGAAGTCTTTCTTGCTAACTCAGCCCCACTGTTAATCACCAACTCATCCCATTCCCCCAAGAAAGTACACATAGGAAAGCCAGGAAACTCCGTTTAGGCTTTTTGTTTATTTGATTTGGGTTTAGTAACGCCATCCTTCCTAGGGTTTTCATATTCTGTTGGCTGCATAGTTTGAGTTTGAAAGGAATTAGAGCAGGCATCTTTTTGAGACAGAGCAAAGCCTTTGAGTGATTTTGTAGATTAACATTAATTAGTCTAGGTGGCATCCAATCACTTTCTAAATCTCTAAATGAGGGAGTGTTGTTTGGAGCACTACCAACAGTCTCTATATGCAGATATTTTCAATACTTTTATACCCTTAGCTCATCTAAATTAGAGCAAAAATAATCTTAACCTCTGTTTAGCAAGACTAATAAATATTCCTTAAAATACAGATTTGATTTCCCCAGTTTATCCAGCGTAGAGCCCTAAGAATTTTTAATATTCATCACTGTTCAAGGCAGGTAATTGGTATAGCAAAGGAAAGATCCCTGCAGGCTTACTGTGCTTAATACCTGTACGATGCACTCGTCATTCGGGGCTTAGGCTCCATATCCAGCACATGGCAGAGAACAAGCATGGGAAAAGAGTGGGATGAAAGCATTATGACTTCTATCTCCTTTCAACTTCATGCATGATTCTAGGGCTTCAGATTTTGCACGAAGCTAATAAGTATGCTATTTATTTATTTACATTTACTGTAACACACCCAAGTGTTTCCGCAGACGGACTTCCAACCCATTTAAGAAATATAAAGGTCTGTTTCTAAGCTATTCAATCTCACTCAGTTACCCAGCACAGGCAAGGCCGTTCTGATTGGAAGTGTCACGGGTGAAAAATACTGTCTGAACCCTTTTTACAGAGGGAAAAGAAAGAGATAAACAACCCTGTCTCATAATGCTTTCCCAAACACTATCACCGTGTTTGGAATTAGCTTACAAAAACATTGTAGGACTGTTTCAGGAAGGACTTGATTTAGGGTCACTGATCTAATTTGCACCCTGAGAACCAGGTTTTGACTGTATAAAACAAAGGCAAAGCAAAGAATTGGGAGATGGCTTTGTCCATGCTCTGAAACATGTTGCCAGATATCTGCATGCCATACCACAACTCCATCAAAACTGGAGCAAGTCAAACCCATACTATTTGGGGTGAGTGTGAGATGTACTCTGTTCTCAATATTTGGTTTTTCAGTGATGAGAACGAGAGCTGGGTTCACTTCTGGAAGGAGGGCAATTTGATGAGACTAATTTGAGTTATCGCCTATATTAATCCAGTGAGTAAACCAGTCTCATAGTTACATATGATACGATATATTCTTTAGTTTAGAACTGTTCTCACACACAAAAACATAACTTCTATTAACCTATGTTTATTTTTCCTGGATAATTCTCTGGATGCTTGCAAGTACGGAAGAGCCCCATTGGATGGCAAACAGGGAATTTTCAGTCTGAATCCTCAGAATAAGTAGAGAAACACAGCTCAGATAGGACTCACTAGAGGGGTCCTAATAACACCAGGAGTCCTAATGAACACAGGCTCCCTGGGATGTTTCCCCAAATGAGATATCCATTACTATTTGAGGACTTCTAACGGCTGAGTTTTGAAGTGATTAATGGTAGAAGGGCTTGAGTGACGTGATCTTTAAGAAATCTCATAGTGAATGTTTAGAAATCTGGATTTTTGCATGAGTATCTAAATTGGTAGAGATAAAAAAATAAGATATTTAAATTGAAAAAGATTATCTGTGTTAGAGCTGCCGGCAGGACTGTCACACGCAACTGTGTTTTTGCGGATTACAAAGCCAGCTTCATTTATGTGAGAAGTGTAGAAACTGTCTCATTTTCTGTAAGAAAATAGAAGAATTTCTAGATACATTGTTGAAAGAAGATTACAAATGAACTTGGTAGGTAGCATAATGTACAATTCTGCCTGTTTAAATTATACAACTGGCAAAAAGGAGACCTTCTATGTGATTCTAAAGGAAGAAGTCCTCTGTAAGTCTATGTTTATACTTCCTGGTGGATGGGGAAACTGGAAGTTTGCCCCAGTTCAATATGTAATTTGGAAACACCAGAAGGTTGTGCATTTTAATTAACTTTCTGCTCTTTCTCTGGTGCCTTCCCCCTCTGTTTCCTTTCTGCTCATAATGATTAAAAGACAAAATCCTGCCCCAGCTCCATGCTCAGGAATGCCTCCTGATTTGTTTTCATTAACTTCTACTATGCAAACATGTTTAATTATTTATATGCTTATTTTCACAGAAAATCCTACAGAGATATAAGTCTGGTTTGTAGGGATGTCATGTCAGCAGGAGCTGGAAAATCCAATCATCCATCGTTAAGGGAACAGAAGTAAGGCATTCTCCAATTTGCTCACTGGTAAAGGAAGAATATTTCCGTTTAGGTGAATCAGCTGGTAGCTCTAGTACAAGCTTGGCAGTTTGCTATTTGGGGAGTTGGAAACTACCCCTTAAAATATTGTGAGAGAAGAATGTTGCTATAGTACATGGATGTAGTTGTCTGTGTGCAGGTTCACGCATGGGATATAAATCACACACAACAGGCTTGCTGCATAGGCCAAGCAGCCTGGATCCCGGAGGTTAGTGTGGCAGCCTGCCTTATCTAATGACTCATGAAAACAAATTTTCTCTACACAAAGAGACACTCACTGTCTCTGTGAATGATTTCCTTCCCACCTCTGCAGCACTAGCGGGACAGGGAAAAGATGTATGGATGCTGCAGGTGATAAGGTCTCTGGAAAGCTGCCAGCCAGCACAAGTATATGGTTTGTCAACAGAAGAGTGTTTGGGATTAGAGTCTTGAGGCACCCCATATTACATGCTTAATTAAAAGCCAGTTGAACTCAACAGGAATCTCTTTAGTTCTGTCTATAGGACTTCAGCTTCTGGGCCTTGAGTTTAGGTTTTTCACAGACCCAGGTGGTTTAAGACATCGCATCCACACTGCCCACCATACAAGGTTACTCCTCTCATGTCCCAGTTCAGTTTTCCTGTGCCTGAACTTTGCTGTCTAGAGAATGACTTGGTCCACTCCAGATAAAAGCCAACATTTGAGTCAAATCCCGGCTCTGTCAACGTCAAGGAGTTTGGCTTGGGCTGCAGGACCATGGAAGCATCAGGTGAAGACAGGACTGGATTCAGTTGGCCCTGGGTCAAGCTGCACAAAGGTTGGTTTGTCAACATTTGGTAAATGTATGCCTTTGATGATGACAAATCACTTTGAGATTTTGTTTCTTAGCCGCTTTGTTACTATTGCTATTGACAGAAACCAATACAGCACCTGTTGCTTTTGCTGCTCTGCCTTGGCTGCGTCTTTCCTCACAGAAGTTGCAGAGGTAGTCAGGATGAGGTACAAGTCAACTATCCTATCCTCGTAGGCTTCGGAAAGAGGTGAGATACCTATAAGGATAATTTGTAACTGTTCATTAAGATCCATTCATAAGAATGCTAAATGTCTGGAATTCAAAGCTTCATCATAAGGACCTTTATCTATTAGATAGGACTGGAAAAAAAGCGCAGTCTTCTGGCTTATCATCCCATCCCACCATGGGATATCATGTTTCATCATGTCCTAGCCACTGTCGGAGAGATCCTGTGCAATACTAATTGCGTGTTCTGTGCTGCTCTGGAAAACAGTGAAATCCTCTTTTTCTTTCAACTTCTTTGCATTTCTGAGGTCCTACATACCATTCATCCAAACCACACCAAGGGCAGCACGCCTACAGCTCTTCTGCCTGCCTGTATTCCCAGTTCTGCTTCTGACCAAGCCAGGACACTGAATATGTGGAATATCGTCATCAACAAAGGAAGCTCACCAGCCCTCTCCAAATTCAAGAGAGATCCTGGTCTAAGTTTCAAATAATTATTCAAGCAGTGCTCTTGAAGTACTTTATCCTAATCATATAATCAATTGTAATTAAAACCTGCAGTAGGCTTTTGAGTCAGATGCTGTGTTTGTATGATGAGGCTTAACTGAAGATTCCTTTCACAATTAAAAATGAAAAAAATATGTAGAGGTTCCTCGAAACTTAACTACAGTAGTGTATATGGATCAGACCTGGGTCAGGCTACCAGAGTGCAGACAAAGCCAGCTGCACCTAACAGCCTGTAACTCATATACTGGCATTCCGAATTAAGCTGGAAATCAGTTGCAGTACATAGGAAAAAGCTGTTTAGTGATTCTGGATTAGGACACGGCCCGGAAGAAACTGAGTTGGTTCTTTGGGAGTAAATGTAATGAGAGAAAGAAAATGAATACCAGACTTAGACCACCAAAGTGACGGTCATATATCCCGATACCAACAGTGTACTTAAAATTACTTCCAAAACAGAATGAGAGAAAAAAGAAAGATTAAACTCTCTGCAGTGTGTAGTATTGACTTTTTTGTGTGTGTGCTGTGAACCTTTATTAAAGCAACATCTGCTCCCATTTGTATGTTAATTTTTTTTGGCATTTAAAATTTGGCTTTTAAAAATCATTCTCTCTCTTTTCCCTCAGAGTGAGAAGCTGAGATATAAAGCAGGTGCAGCACTGAACTATGAGAGTATCTGAGTTAAATTAGAAATAAAATTATCTCAAAGGAATAACTTCAGTAATCATAGAAAGTGAGTGTCAAATGCCAAGCTAGGGCATACTAATATAATTTGGGCTCATATTGCCAGATTAAATATATTTGTGTTCATTTTGCTTATATATTATTTTTCAGATTAGTCTGTCTTTTCCATTCTCCTTGTCATGTTCTATTTTCCCTCCCAAGGCAGCCATTTCAGAGGGAGAGAAAAGATCTGATTCCTCCATTCATATTGCTGATAACCCCAGCGCCTGAGACACAGAGCTGGAATCTTTAAATAGAAAATATATTAGATTTTCTCTCTTCATGTTTTTAGCTTTGTTAAAATGAAATGTCTGCGGTGTCTTTACAGAACTTGTTTCCATGAGTTTATAAATATCACGAGGTCTCAGGAAAAATGTAAGTTCGAAGGGACCTCCAGGGGCCATCTGGCCTTGTCCAGTTGAGTTCTGGAAACCTCCAAAGGTAGAGATTCCACAGTCTCTGGGAAGCTGGAGTTTGACCACCAATCGGTCACCACCGGTGATTTTTTTTTCCCTCTATCTAAACAGACTTTCCCATGCTTGTGTCCATTGCCTTTTCAGAGTCACCAACTGTTGGAATATAACGTTCCCATTCACACTGCTAAAAAATCAAGTTCATACAGTTTCAGAATATCTGCTTTTTTAAGAGATGCTAAATTTCCACAGAATGAGATTATACCCTCAAGAAACAAGGGTGTTCAAAGAGCAAAAGACTGTCGTGCGGAGGACAGAGGTGCTTCTCTTGTGTGTGCAGAATTAGGCCCACAGTATAAAGACACCAGCTTAATTACTAAACCTTTCAGAAAGTGTTTCTTTAAATGTGTTTTCCTGTTTTATATTATTCTTTTTTTTTTTTTTTTAAATCTCTGGCCATCTTGCCTTTTGCCAGACTGGTAGCCTCTTGGCTATTCCCAGGTAAATTTGGGGAAAACTAACAAAGTCCCATAGCAATCTCTGACTCTTCTTACCATTTCACTTTGATGCCAGTGCCTGCTTCTAATCACCCTTACCTTGAACCTCTCACATTTATTCAAGCCATGAGAATTTTATAATTTCTTCATGATATAGTGAAATTCAGTCGCCAGAAAAGGAGAGGTGCAGGGTTTGACATCCCTTTAATAAATGCCATAGTCCACTGGTGTAGACCATAAAAATTTGTGTTGGTTGTGTGGATGTGTGTGTGGGTGATAGGCTAGTGGGAAATAGAATTATAGTGGAAATCTTATGTAGATAGAAGACAGCTGGGATCTACCTGTCTGGGGAGCAGCCCTGTGGAAAGGGACCTGTGGGACTGGGTGGATGAAGAGTGAACAGTGGGCTGCTGCTGCGACAAACAAAGCCAAGAGGATGCTGCGTTGCATCAACAAGGGCATCACCAGCAGAGATAAAGGAGTCATTATCCCACTCTACTCTGTGCTTGGCAGCCCCCACCTGGAATACTGTGTTCAGTTTTGGTTCCCACTATACAAAAAAATGTGGCCAGGCTGGAGCGGGTCTAGAGAAGGGCCACAAAGATGAGGACGGGGAAGCCTGCCAGATGGGGAAGGCTGAGAGAACTGGGTTTGTTCAGCCTTGAGGAAAGAAGGCTTAGGGGAGACCTTATCACCATGTTCCAGTATTTAAAGGGTGGTGACAAAGAAGGTGGAGACTCCCTTTTTACAAGGAGTCACATGGAAAAGATGAGGGGTGATGGGTGCAGGTTATTCTTGGGGAGACTCCAAATGGACACAAGAGGAAAATTTTTCACAATGAGAACAACCATCTATTGGAATAATCTCTCAGGGGACGTGGTGGATTCCCCATCATTGGACACTTTTAATGTTCAGCAGAACAGGGTGCTGGACCATCTTGGCTAGAGCATATTTTTGCCAAGAAAGGTTGGACCAGATGATCCTTAAGGTCCCTTTCAACCTGGTATTCTGTGATTCTACAATTCTACAATTTATAATCAATATTGTACAGTGAAATGTTGAAGTATTTCTTCAGAAGAAATTTCCCGAAAATTTCCTGTGAAATGTGATTTGTTTTCAAATAAAAAGAAACAAAACAAACGACCAAACTAAAACTCCCCTCCTATCTTATGCATTAGCTATGTTAAACAAGAATGAACCCTGGCAGCTATCCCAAATGAAAATTACTTTGGAAGACTCTGCTCTGAATTCTAAGTGCTAAGGATAGTGCTGAACAGTTTGTGATCCATGTCTCTTTAGAAAATCAACATTTTTCAGGCTGGTGTAAACAGACACTTCAGAAGAAATACAGTTTATCTCCTTCATTTCCTTTGAAATGAATGTGCTGAGTTACAACAAACCCAAATATCTGATATTTTTGGATTAAACTGATATAGTTGGAAGCTATTAGAACTAATGTTGTGTTCTACAGATATAAAAAAGTATCTTTTCACTATCTCCAGAGACAACACACTATATCAAGCCTAATAGTTCATTTTTTACAGACAGACAAAAGCATACAGCACAGCAGAAGCTGGCTTATATTTAACTCTTTCTGAGGACTGGCCAAGGTCTGAGATCTGTGTATAAAAGTCAATAATCGTTTCCATGAAATGCTTCCTAAGACAACTGCTGCGTTACTGGGGAGGGCCTGAACCCTTGGAGGAATGCGTTCAGCAATTGTTAGGCCCAGTAACTGCAGTCGGTGTGTAGCGGGTGGCCAGCTTTCCATTGGAAATGCAGGGCTCACACCAGGTATCATCCTTCACCTCCACACTGAATGCCTGTGGCACGCCACTGTGGTGTCTGGCTGGTGATACTGGCTACTGAGAGCTTGGCAGATTAGCAACTCTAATGTTTTGGGGACTAACATCAAAGAACAAGCCTCTGTGAGATTTTAGGAAGTATAATTGTCCCTTTCTAATTTAAGTGCAGAGTCTGTGAGCTCATCGACTGGCTAAACAGTTCTGCTTTTACATTTACAAACCAGGTCTTTAATAGATTAATTCATTTAGCATGCTGGGCAAACACCAACTCAAGGTTCCCTCTTAATATTAGGTGGAGAAAATCTTCCCTCGGTTTAATCCTCAAGGTATCTATCTCAGGCATCTTCGAGATTATTGCTCATCACTTGGACCTCTCAAAACAGAACTTGTTTTAGCTCCTTCTGTCAAAGGCCACAAAGATCAGGAAGAACACGTTGCGTACTGTAGATCAAGATCTATTTGCTGACCTCTCAGTATTTTCAGCACAAGCCCGAAAACATGGGAGAACCTCTGGGATTGTACGTTCTAACTTGTAACTGAGAGCTCAGAATTGAGAAGTTTTAAATACTCATCTTCAGGCCCTGTAATGTTTGTTCTTAATTGCATTCGCTCGCTCAATGAGGGGCATGCATGTGCATATTTAGCATAGCATTGCGCTGAAAATGGAGCTGGGTAATAATTAGGGCAGACTCGAACTGTACTTAAAGTGTCTCACCACGCTTTGCCTTATGTCTTTGTTTTATACCCTGCAGGTCTAATCTAAAGATTAAAATGAATTTTGTAAAAGCAGAGTTAGCACAAAACAACGAACTTCTATATTCCTGATTGCTTGTTGATTATAAGTTCAGATTCAAAAACAATGTAATAAGTCTTGGGAGAAAGTTTTTTGGAATTTGTAGGTTTGCTTTTACATCAGTCCTTCCCTGCTTCTGAAAAAAAAATAATTGCAGCGTTGTCCAGAAATATCTGATGAGTGTGAAACTGCTGAAGTATGTCATCAACATAATACTGCAGGCCCCAGGCTGCTGTGCTTTATCTAGACTGTTGGGGTGCTTCCAGGCTAATGGAAAACATCCATTAATTGTGAGATTTGCTTTATGGCGATGTGCTATGAAAGTAGCAACTTATTTCATTTTAATTTACTTCTGGTGTTTGATCTGTTAAGACTCACATTTTCCAACTTTCATCTGCTGCCCTGAGGGATATATGTGTGTTTTAAACCAAAGTGATGACTGAATTTTTCTATGCAAACCACGAGGCCAGGTTTCAATTAAAATATATGAAGTAGCTTGAGACTAAGAATAAAATCATAGTCATTGGTAAGGCAGACGCCACCTGGCAGCCCAGGGACAATGGCACATATAATGACACTGTGCATCTTTCTACTGGGGTTGTGTGGCAAGGTTTTGGCAGAAGGGGGGCTGTAGGGGTGAGAAGAGACTGGGGCTACCCATGACGAACGTAGCTGGTTCCAGCCAGCTCCACCAGCCCACCACTGGCCAAAGTTGAGCCCATCGGTGACGCTGGTGGCACGTCTGTGGTAACCTATTTAAGAAAGGTAAGAAATGCCCCGCAGCAGCTATGAGAGAAGCAGGAGAAAACATGTGAGAGAGGCCTGTAGACACCAAGTCAGTGAAGAAGGAGGGGGAGATGTTCCAGGTGCCAGAGCAGAGATTCCCCGGCAGCCTGTGGTGAAGCCCATGGTGAGGCAGGTTGTCCCCCTGCAGCCCACAGTGGTCCGTGGTTGAGCAGATGTCCCCACTGCAGCCTGCGGAGGACCCCACGCTGCAGCAGGTGGAGATGCCCTGAAGGAAGCGTCAGCCTGTGGAGACCACACGGGAGCAGGCTTCTGGCAGGAGCTGTGGCCCACGGAGAGGAGCCCCTGCAGGAGCAGGGTTCCTGGCAGGACCTTTAGCCTGTGGGGGACACACACTGGAGCAGTCTGTCAAGGTCAACCGACCACAACCGCCTATTTTCTGCCCCTTAGGAGTGACGAGATTTAATCTCACTGAGCATCTGGTTGGTATTACACATGTGACTGCAGCCGTGCATGTGCATTCGTATTTTCCACTGAAGTTGCCTTTCTTGAGCTAGGGCCTTTTCTCGCAGAGTCTTTTCTTGCAGACAATGTGGGCACCGCGTAAGGCTGAGTCACTTCCCAAGAGGGGTTTTCTAATGGTTGGGATTTTTTATGGGTTGTGTCACCCATTGCTAATTTTCTTTCCAAGCGGAATCCAGATGAAAAGGCATCATTCGCCGGCAGAGAGGGACCATTTTGAGGATGGAGATTTGAGATGGCCTATGCAATCTTCAATTTCAATTGCAAGATTGTGGCCTGTTATTTTCAAAACCTGTTTACTCATCTGGTTTGAAATAGAGAAAATAATGGTAAATTTAAGGGTTACATATATTTTTGTATAATATAGTGTTTTAATATAGAAAACAACATAATGAGAGGTGGGAAATGGAGAAGAATAGAATGCTTTTGTTCTCAAAATGCTGTGCACTGAAAAGCTGCCCATCCTGTTTGTTTACCAATCCACTGATACAGCAAGATGCAAATCCTGTTGTCTGTGAGAGCTTCACAGAATTTGTGCTATAACCCTTCAGCTGGTTTTGGACTGAATTTTCTCATTTCCCTTCCTTTTCACAGTGTTTCTATTTATTTATCTATTTTCTTAACAGACCTAAGAACTTGTTTCAGGGATGTTTCTGCAGCATGACTTCTAAGCTTCCACGCACACTGTACATAAATTTTGCAGTTCTTAGCACGATGTCCAGTGGTTTGTAGGCTAGAGACAGTGGCCCATCAGCAAGGGCTTTTTAGTAGTGATGTTCATAAAATATCTTCTTAGAGGATTTTTCTATGTTCCTTTATTTACCTGCACATATGTCCTAAAGGTGAAAGAACTGGTGCCTTTGAATGAACCCACCTTGCTCATCATGGCTAAATTGACCAGTAAGAGGAAACAGTCACCCTTCCAAATATGTCTTTATCTCTGAGCTGTTGGTATAATTTTATTTTTTTCCCACAAAGTGATTTAAAGTCAACATGTTTATGACCTAAATTCATACTGTACCCACCCGTATGTTGCCTATATACCATTTTTTTCTAAACATTAGCAGGTGCTTTTTTGAACTACTGTCTATCTCTATTCACAGAGCTACAAATGAGACAATGTTTTTGCTACAGTATTGAACAGAGGGTTTAAATTAAAGGAGGTTGCTGAGAAATCAATCTGTATGCTGTCTGATGATTTTTGCTAGCTTTCACTTATCATTTGATGCTTCCAATTCTCCTCTCATGTCAGTAAATGACACCATGTAGCATCCTTAAGAAGTGATCTACACCTTCATCTCAAGATAGTGGAATTTAATGCTTTTAATTAGTTTAACTGCTTATTCAAAAAGCTTCTTTCTTTCCAAGCTTTTTTTCTTTCTAGCAAAACAAAAAATGAAATAGGAGAACCAACTCTGCATTTTAATTATATCAATAACATGCAATTTTCTGGTCTTTTCTCCTTCCCTGAAGTTTAATTAATTTTGAGCAAGTAATAAATTGTCATAGCTTTCAGTTCAGTTCCTAGATTCAAAATGAATACACTTCATTCTCTGAAATTAGATTTGAGATCTGTTATCATCTCCATGAGCTCCAGTTCCTGGCTAGAAATAAAAATGCAAATATTTCCCAATGAAAACGGCTCAATGCTCTGTGTTAAAGGTGATCAATGTGGCCTGTGACACTGCTACAGTTGGACACATTCTACTCGTGATTCACACCATGTCTTTCCAATCCCGTCACTACCATGATATTGCCCTGAGTATTACTCTAGTATGTTCTTGCAGAGAACAGTTCTCTCTGCTTCTTGCAGTTGTGCCTGAGAGAATTCAACCAAATAAGCCTTCGTCCTTCAGAACAGCTGAACAGACTATATTGTGGTGACCAGATCTGAGGTAGAGTGCACTTTTCCTTGCCAGAAGGTCATCCAGAGATGAAACACACATGCCACCATCAACTGGAGGTTTATTGTTTCCTGCTTAAAAGCCACCCTTGAGCACTTTCCAACTGCAAGAAACCTACTGAGATTTTTCTCTGGGGAGGGACAGATAGATGGGAAACTATAGCAGAAGTTGTGAGAGAATGTTTCCCAGAGTCTCCCATACTTTGATGGGACAGTGTTTCAAAGGAGCCATTCTGTCACCACCTTTTGTTTCAAAAGCCACTTTTGCTAGGGTTGCCAGCCACAAGCTGGAAGAAGCTTCATGGATGCAAGCTCTTTACGTTTTTTTTTTTTTTAATTATTGCAGAAAAAAAAAATAGAATTGCAGGATAAGTCCATATGAAATACATGCTAGTCTTATTTGTAGTGAAACCTCTCCCCACCATTTCCTCTCCCTTATATCCCTAATTCTATAATGGTCACCAGTTTCAATGGAGCAAGTGTTTCACACATACAGAAATCTATGCAGCCCCTCAAACCTTTAATAAAATGCTTGGAAGATGTTACATTATTAGGGATGCAAACCTATCATCTTCCATTAGACACTACTTCACTTAAGAGAAAGCAAACCAATGAGTATCTAGCTGTTCTGTAGCCAGCACATAGCAAAAAATACAACTTACAAAAAAAAAGAAATAACTATGCAGTGATCTCCAGTGCAGATGAGCCTGCACTAAGTTTCTCAAGATTTGTATTTAACTTTGCTACATTTAAGAAGATCAAAGTTTGTTGATATGATGTTGACCTGAAATATTTTTCAAGATTTACTGACATGGGCTCCTCTTGCCATTTGCTATTAGCAAGAGGGATTCAAGAAGTCTTAAAAAAATGAGTATGGAGCACTATTATTTTTAATAAGCATGAACTCCCAGAACTCTAGTCCCTGACTGGGAAAGTCTGCAGCTATACTTCTAATAAGACAAGAGATTGTTTTATATGGTGAAAGCCAAGAAAGATCGTTTCACATCTAGAAAGAAGAGTCATTAAATTAGAGGTGTAAAGCTTGGAATGTCAATGTATTCATTTTGTGAAAATTTTTATTCTCTTCATAAACTTTATCAGAATAGATTAATTTTTGCTCATCCTGTGTGCTGGGAAAAAATAATAAGTCGTTGTCCCAAATAAAAAGAGTAGCAATTGTAATAACATAAAAGATTATTTTGACCTTTTCAATATTCATAATTTTGTTTGAGTGACGATACCTCTTCTGCTAAAAAAATTGCTGTAACTGGTGCATATGAGTCCTGGTATAGTGTATCGGGTTTTTATTTGTGGAAAAACATTAAATATGTTATTAATAATACAGTACTGAAGTATAATGGCACAAGGGCTCTCACTTACAGCTTCTGCTGCTTTAAGTCTTATTTTTTCTAGCTTTGAAGCCTGACCCTGTCAAGATCTGAGCATTTTGCTCTGGCCCAGTCAGAGTCCTGGGCAGGCATGTAAGTCTGTACGAATACAATCTAATAAGACATGCATAACTGGATTTGCACTTGGAGATCATTACTTCCAATGGTGGCATCATTTAAAAAAAAAAAAAGTCTCTTAAACTGTGCTGCCTCAGTAGGTTGGAGACTCTCAAAGTACGGAGTATAACAGTGTATAACATTAGCAGGCCAAGATGTAAGACATAATGAATCCTAATTGCAAAGACTGTAAGGCCACTGAATTTAAAATTAGAATATTTTATGCCACTCAGTAGCATCCTCTAGTTTTCCTCATGCTTAAGACATATAAATGTCCATGCAGTTTGCAAGGGAAGAAAGTGTAATTGGCATTACTATAATCCTATCAGTATCGGTTTGTTATAAATGCCATCCGATACTACAAATAGAAAAAAGGTAAAGAGGTGTGAAGTGAAAAGCTTGGAGCGTGGCTGCAGCAGCCAGGTTCACCTTGCTCTGCTGCGGCCATCGAGCTTCTGCAGGGGCAGAAATGTCCCTCCTGGCTCCCACTGACAGCCCAGTGCCCGGCCCAGGATCAGGCATCTCTTTTCAGCAGGGCTCCAATACCAGTTGTACGCAGCTGGGAATTTTACTGTTTGATAATGAGACAATGTGTAACAGTGAAATGCATAACATTGCAGCCTGTCAAAGTTCTGAAACTGGAATAAAAACTACTTTACTGCATAGTTGTGCTTCTATACTAAAGGAAACCTATTCTGTTCAGAACATGTTGCAAATGGATTTTGTTCATGCTTTTGTTCTCTCACAGTAAGACTGTAGGCAAACACCATTTTCTTGTAAATGGAGTTACATAGCATGGGTTTTTTTCTTCTCCCTTGCTTCTGTCATTCCTCATTTGAACCAGAAATCTTATTGCATCCTTTCCATCCCGCAGAACAGTGTTATTTATTATTTTGCTTCCTGCCGATTATTGATTCCACTCTGCAGAATAGATTAGAGTTGCTGGCTGAATTATTTTTTCCTCTGGGAACAGAGAAAATCTTTGTAAATAGAAAGTGTTTAGTAAGCTTATCTGCTGGTCCTTTCAGTGCTGAGATTCAGGCAAGACCTAGCTGGAAATTCCAGGCTCTTCTTGTTGGGCTTTATTTCCAGTAAATGTACTGATAGCTGAGTCAGGAGTGCACTTCATCCATGAGGTAATGTATATCTTTATGTAGCTCTCTGAAAGAATTTATGATTTTGAGTATTTTATCCTCAGTCACAGAAGTTTTTGAGAGATTAGCACATTTTTTTTTTAAGAAAGATGTTCTTCAGCATCTTTTTTGGAACAGAGAAGCACAATTATATCAATTTTTTTTTTCCCACTTTCAGGTTGTAACACAGGAGATAAAAATGGTGAACTCCAGTTAAAAAGCTTTGGAAATTGTAAGTTAGGGGCCAGCTGTGCTACATGTGTGGAGGTAGTGTATTGGGGGCAGATCTTGTGAAAAGAGGCTCGAATACCCGAGGTTAATGCAGGATTCACCTCAGCGTGCAGGGACAGGAAGAAAGCTGCTGTTATCAAAGATTTACGTCATATATCCAATTTTGTTGTAACTATCAGCTACCTGGGTGTAATTCAGCTCTGATTAGGGTTAAGATTTGAGGGAAGATGTGAAGGACACATTTTCTATTAGATTCTCCTTAGCTAACACAGAGAGAGAAGAGGTTATCACAGGGAGTCGTTGCCTTAGGTTGCATTGTGCTGAAGGTGCTGCCTATGTAGTTGTAATTATAGCTTTGATTTCGTACCCTGACCGTGGCTAGATGCTGCAGGGCTCTGAAATTAGGAGAAGGTTCATGGGGTCTAAGCCTTGTCACACCTTTCCGTGTATGGGTACACAATCACTGGCTGAAATAAAGGCCAGGACTTGGGTTATTGGGGGGCTGAGGTTTCCAGCAGTTAAGGAACCCACTTCATTGCTGGGCACTTGGCAGGCTCTTCAGTTAGTAAATTGTCTTATCATCTCAGTTGGCATCTATGTTGTTTCTTCCATTTGTTTTCAAGATATTATAATTTACTGTCTTGATATGATACTGGTTAGGGTACAATGAGGTAAGATTAGAGCAGCTAAATACAGAAGAATCAATTTACACTGTTGGATGCTGCATGACCATGAGAATTTTGAACAGATTGGATGAAAATCACATCTTATTTTTTACTATATTGATGAGGTTGTTGGCTCGACATTTTTTATGGCAAGGCTTTTAGAATTTAAAGACTGAGGATTCCATACTATTTGTGGATTCTGCAAAGTGTTTGGGTAAGTCCTCGCATGGATTTAGGAAAATGTTCCAGCATAGGTATACAGATCTGGACTATGATACAAAATTGTGTTAAGCATTACGGCTAGGAAATACAAAGGCTCTGTAGCCCAGTTTGTCCCTGTGTGCTTTTCGATTCCTCAAGGCTGGAAGAGGAGTAGTAGAGAAGGCAATGACGCCTCTCAAATTTGATCAGCATTAAGACTAGATTAAGGAAAATCAAAGATTGAAGTTTTATTGCAGCCTTCTGCAAGGGCTTCAGTGTTAGGGAAAGAGCTGATATATATTAGGGGCCAAAACATGTTTTTTCCATTAGAGCAAAGTGGCCTAAAATTCTAGATTGAGGGTTAGGGGTCTGGCTGGTATTGGTTTAGAATAAAATCTTATCCTACATTTCATTTTATTGATAAAAATTAGGTTAGAATTTAGGTTTTGCACTTAAAATTGTTCAGTCAGAAAACCCCTCAGAGGCAGAAAAAAAGGCTGATTATCATCAAAGTCTTATATTTCTACTATAGAATGGTAGACTAAGACATTATTGTCCATATTTAGGAGCACTTTTTTTTTACCAGATACAATTGGGCCCTGAAAGGGATGAAATGGGCTGTGCCAAAAATGGGTAATGCTTTATGTTGCCTTTTATTGTAGGTTAATATCACCCAAATATAATTCTAGGTAGACTAGGGTCTGGCAATCTATCACTGCAGAGTTCCATTTATTATTGAATTTCTTACACCCATAGAATAATGGTTTCAATAAATTACCCTGATGCAAAATAACTTTAGGTTTTGGATTTGAGTTAGATTTTCAGATTTAGAGCTGGCTTATTTTCACATTCTTCTGAACCCATTGAATAAGGAAGTAGATTGTTATCTGTACTGGCCAGTGCCTAATTGTTGCTTTTTAACCTCGGGCCTTGTCGTCTATACGAGATTATATAGTGAACTCTGTGGTTAGAGTGTGGCTTTCAAAACAAAACATCCATGCACCTAGCCCACGACTGCATTCTCCACAGCCTATAAAACGAGGAGGTGAGCAGAGGCCAAAAAAAATGCAATTCCTTTTTTAGACCCTTCAGTGTAGGGAAAGGTTTCTTGCATTTTGAGTGGACAGGGATTAGCAACTGGCAAAGTGAAAACTCAGGAGCCCAGCTTGCTTTTGGATTCCCCAGTGACCCAAGAGACAGAAGGAAGGCTAGTTTCTGCAGAGGCTTTATATTCTCTACTTGTTCTCTAGTTGCAACATAGATTAGGTTACAGCTGGGTTCAGGAAATTAAAGCTCTAAAGAGCTCAGTTTATTACTCGATTTTGTACCTCCCACCCACTGACTTCGATGGAGAGCTTATACTGGGAGGGTTGGACTGAAGCCTTTGTGAAACAAGTTTAAAGAAGTGAAATTGTTCAATTTTGTTCAATTCAATTTTGTGTCATTGTGAGAGACAAGAAGAGGCCTATTAGAGCTGGTGGTGTCTAGTGACATAAAGCCTTACGGTGCCTTTTAGTGTTGCAGCCAATGGATTAATTTTAATTAAGGTTAAGGTTTGGGAATCTAAATCTAGCTGTTCTACAGGACCAAAAGAATAAAGAAAAGGGGCAAGAAAAGCATGTACTTTATGTGATCTTTTTGTTGAATATAATGAAGGTTACTGTTAGCATTCTGGTCAGCACCAGGGCTGGGGAGCTTAAAGATGTTACAAACCACTCTCTTACTGGATTCTCCAAGTCCTCAGTGTTTCAGTGAGAGAGAAAGTTCAGCTTTCCTTACTGCGGGATCTGGAATCCTGAAATCAGAGCACCTGGAACTGAGATTGAGGAAGAGGCTTAGCCTGGGTTGCTGTCACATCGTCCTCCTGTGATGACGCAACTTAAGGTCACTTGTGTCTGACCTTCCCGCAAATATTTTTGCCTTAACTGTGATGCAGTTGGGAACTGTGACTAGTGTTAAGGCCTTTTTGAACAACATTTTAATGTGAATCACCAGTGTGGGGAAAGACTTGCTTTTATTTACTCCTGGTTTACATTTAACTATCTGCAGTCCACAGTCCAAGAACTTAGGGAATAAGGTTATACACATTATAATTTAAGCTAAAAATTTTTGCTAGCAGTTTCACCATATGGCATTAGAGTTAAATGAAAACACTATGTCTTTACATGAAATCTCTTTGAATCTATAATATTTCTTAAAAACCCAGGAGATGTAAAAATGTATAATAAGATTATCCTAATTCATCCACAGTGCATATTTCCATAATCTCAATTAGTACTACAAATGGTGTACAGTTAGGTGTGAAAGAAAGGTCAGAATAGTTGGGTTTATGCCATTGTCTCTGACTATGCTATACTGAAGGGTCAGACAGTAACCTGAAAAACTGATCACAAGAATGTACCCAGTAGAAGACACCCCTCCTTGACTACTGGTGTGTTAGATGCCCAAAATAAAATGTGCACTACGTTACCACCAACCATCTCATGGCTTATTTTCAGGAAAGCAAGATCTATCCAGGATGGTTCCCCTTAAAGGCAGAAGATATGTCTGAGAACCACCAAAAGAGCAGGAGGCATTTGAGGAATGCGATCCCTATTTCAAATGCTCCCACAGGCATCAACTAAGGGCCATTTTCATCGATAAGACAGATATTGAAGCAGGAAAACCTCTGATCAAACCTAGAGGGTATATGGCAGTTCTTATATTCAGACTCTTATGGTTAGGAAGCAAATCTGTAGCTGCTATCCAGCTGAGTTGAAGGTACAGGGGGGAAAAAGCCAGGTATTGACCCTGAGTAGGAAGAAAGAGGGAGATGAAAGTCTAAGAATCAAAATGAATTTATGCTAGAATAAGGTGATTGTAGTTAGTGCCAGTAAATAGAAGCAACAGTGCTGGAACGATCTGCAATTAATTTCTGTTCTAAACAGGGCATTGTTTGGGGTTCCTTTTGTGATTTGTTGTTGTTGATAAAGTATTGGAGTGTATGAGGAAGGAGCGCAGGTCTGCAGTGTCTTGTATTCTGTTGGGAGGGAAGGATCACAATCTACCCTCAGATTTCAGAAAGAAGAAAATCTTTTTACCTGCTTCTTCCTCCCCTTTTTCCTCATCTGTGTTTGTACATAAGGTTTCTTTCTCTGCCTGATCCAGTAAGGTGAGTATTGAATTGATGAGCCTTAATTAGCCTGGAAGCACTTGCAGGATGCAGATAATATCAACACAGATATAAGGAAGGCACAAGGTCCTTGCTCCAGACACTTAGGTGGTTTACTCATAATAATAGCTGTTGATTTGAAACACTGCTTTCTTTTCTTCCTCTGCTGCTTTAATTTATTTTTCCTGCTGTGCTGCATACTGAGGAGTAGCAGATACTCTCTAAACTCTTGTACACCCTGCTTTAAATCTCCATTTAGCTGCTACGCTCATAAAATCTTGCACAATACCATTATGAAATAATGGATCTTTGAATAAAGGATGGCAAGATTAAATGAATTGGAAAGGATTTTTAAGGTGAAGCTTTTCCAAAATTATGTTCTAATTATTTGCAAATCCACACTCTTTCACAGGGTCTTTTATCTCACAGGTGTACACTAAATCTACCATCTTATAGTATTTTGTCAACTGAGCTGGAGATGTTTGTCTTTTTTACTAAATCAAAAATTCAGAATATCTGTTGTGCATTAGAATGAACACTGGCTATACATTTCGTAGAAACTCCTACTCATTAAATGTTTTTCGCAAGTATAGAATGCAAACTCTCTCCAAATGAGCATATTTGAATTTATATACTCGCTCTGGCTCTTCTTTTAGTGATTTGACTTCTCCTTGTCTAAAAATATAACCTGCGAGTAGTTAACATGACCAAGGGGCACTGCAGGAGCACTGGTCTGAAATTACACCAGGGACGTTTCCTTAAGCACATTCTGGCTTAGGGTTTACATTCTGTGTTCAAATCTTTCAAAATACATATTGAGGCTTTTATTTTGCATGTGTCGCTCTTTGCAGCAGCAGTGAGCCATTAACTTTGCGAACATTTGGCTTCTCTCAGGTTTTCTAACATGCTCATGAGTACTTTGGGGACCGCAAATCATCCCCGTGTGTGGCAGACACAGGGGACAGTCGTCAGCCTACGTGCACACACATGCATGCTGTCATTTTTGTGTTGTCAAAAAGTCACTGTCTTTTACTGTCTATATATAGACTGGAAACCCTACAGAGTTCAAGTAAAAAGAGTCTAAAATTCCTAAACTGTGTGCCACTGCCCTTCACTATTCATTGTACCTGAAATTTTTTGAGGTTATTGTCCAAATTTATTACCAGCTTTTCTTTCACTACTCATTATACTGACCTTCTGGCTTAGGAAGAGTTGAGAGACCTTTTTTTTTGAGGAAAAGTAGTTCACTCTATCTTTCAAGTGCTACATAGGCAATACATTTATATTGTACGGTGTCAGAGTAATGCACCTAATATGTTTGTATTATTTATTGTGGCCTATTGAAAAAATAGCAGTGTATCAATTAACTGAAATAAAATAAAATAAAATAAAAAATTATGGAGGGGGAGCAAAAAGGAATATAGTACATTGTAATGAGAATCCACCAAGGTATATTTTATCTTTCCCTAAGTAATAGCAAAAAAGTTTTGTGAAACAAGTTTTGTGTAATTTTGAAAAAATTGTGTCATTTTTTAAAAGGCAAGAGCTTCACTGCATGGATGCTGGGTGGCAGTTTTAGTGCCTCTAGACACCACAATCAGAAGTTCAAAGTCTTCCAGGAGAACAAGAAATTTTGCAAGTTCTGCTAACATAACTGTAAAAACATCAGATATTTAACTTGTGCAAAATAGACTTGAAGCCAGTGTTTGTATACAATAGGAAAAAAAGAGAAAAAAACCCGTGTTATTCTTGGAATGAAAATTTAAATTTTAATAACATCATCCCCTTCTGCTTCCTCTTTATAAGTTAGATCCACCTGTCTGTTGACCTGACACACTGCAACCTTGTTCCTCTAGACAGAACCTCCAAGGGACAGCAGCTCTTCAAGGAACTGGTTACAGTCCAGCAAAAGCCCGGCCTTCACTCCTGCCTGTGGGTTTCTTGTTAAGCAGGTAGCAATGTATTTCGGTTATCCCTGGGTCACTAGGTTCAAGTCTTGTCACTTCTGAGAGAGGTCATCAGCATCTGTAGTCCTTAGCTGTGAGTTCATGATATAGAAATGACATTTAGAAATTAAACTGGATGTCTGACTCCACTTCTTAACCTGTTAACTTTCTCAGTGGCTCCGTGCGAGGAGCGCTGCTAGGTGAAAAGTCTGTTCAGTCTGTGCACTTCTCGTCTTTTCTCAGTGTGTACTGCCCTGCCGGCACCTCAAGGGTCTGGCATTTTGCTTGATTGAATACAGAGCCTGAGATATGCTTTGACAGCTTGCTAGGCGTCAGTCCCTACGCTAATTGTACTTAAGCCTTCTTATGGAAGTACATATTGTTTTCTTTGGCTTTGTGCAGCAAGAACCCCATAAGCCTGGAGCGTAGATATTACTGAGATGTTCACTTTTTTTTACTTTCTCATCCTGGCAGTTTTTAAAAACCTAAAAAATCCAGAAGACTACATTTCCTTTTACCAAGGGAGCAAGGGCACTTTCCTAACGTATGTAGCACACTTAGCTCCTTTCTTTTTCTTGCTGCCAGATTAACAGAAATTTTCCTCCTTTGTTATTTGAATATGGATAAATGGAAAGTGTTGTTTACCGCAAAAAAGGAAAACTGCAGTAGGTAGGTGGTATGGCAGTTATAGGAAATGGTCCGGAAAGGACAACATTTCAGTTCCATCAAACTGGGATCCTGGTGAAATCCATTATTCCCATTGTATTGCCTTGGCCACTGGCAGCCAAATACTCCTTTATGAAAAGATTTAGTACTAAACTTCAATGAAAATTCTGCTATAAATAAATAAGGATTTTGCGTGTGTATTTTGTATGTGTCTTCCCCACCCCTTGAGTAAACAAACAGGAGAGCATCAATACAGAATACAGTATTTACTAGTTAAAATCGAACTACTGCTAGGGTAGCCTGAAGCTCACTAGACGTCTTCTGTTGCCCCTCTGAAACCACACAGAAATCGCAGACTTTGCAAATTTTAGTGGGCAAGCATCTTTGCTAAAATATTAGATTGAAATCCATGCCAATTAGAAGGGAGAAGGAATGTAAAGGCATATAAAATTTAAAGATTAACATGGCAGAGTGGGAGAAGAAGATTGGTCTGGTATTCTCAGGGGTCTGCAAAAATCATTCGCAAAGTTATTTTGCTCATATGAAACGTTACAGATTGTGAGATGCTGAGATAGTGATAGTGTGGGTTATATTAGCGTGGGGAAGTTTGCACTACTGCAGTCTGATATAATGGGAGAAATTTTTTATCTAGAAAACTGTAATTTGTAATGAGATGAGCATCTCATGTCCTGACTCGGAGAGAAAAGAGAAAAAAATGTGAATAAATACATCTCCCACCTTTCACCGGCACTAACAGCTCATTTAAAAATAATTTTGAAAAATTCATTTTGAGGAAAGATTAAAGATCAACTCAAGCACTTTTACAGACACTAAGGCACTTCACTCTGGAACGATATTACCTCACACGGGCAGACACTTGGCAAGGAAATGAAATATATTGGGATCAACAGAGCTCCAACAAGCCGACAGAACCACAAAATTATGTTTTTAAAATGACAGCTAAAATGGGAACCGGTACATTACCAGTTACAATCATTCTCATCTTCTACGCTTATTAAAACCTTCATTACAGGCATGAAACATTAGCATTTTAATGCCTATTTAAAAGATAACTTTTTCTTTTCATTTGCTTTCCTTTGGACTTTTTTAAATTAGAAGATAATAACTGACTAGCCTAAATATTTTGTTGAGCATATCTTCTGGAAGTGCGTTATGCTTTTCTTGCTACTATTTCCTTCGTTGCCCATCTCATGCCATTTGAGTGGTTAGGTCACTTGCCTGGTTCCTCAGGAGCTTCCTGAGGACCTTCACCCTAAGGAGTAGCGTACTGTACTATCAATAACGTACACAAATTTTTCTCTACATATATCTGTTTGAGACTATACATATTACAGTATGCATACCCCATGAGAAACCCGCCTCGTGAAATAGGAAAAAAGACACTGGGCTGTCACAAAACAATCCTCCTGTGACGTGGCAGTAGCTAAAGCCTAGGCCTCACGTCACACACTAAATGCCTCCAATCCAGTTAAACATGCTGGTGTTTCCATTTAGGATGAGCCAACCTGAAGCACAAAGATTCCTTTATATTAATGGGGAGTTTGTCTTCCCAAGTAACGGTTACACATGATGGATCTCTGCCTTCCTGGACATGGCTGAACACCTGCCTGCCCGTGGGAAGCACTGAATGAATCCCTTGTTTTACTTCCCTCGCATGCTTGGCTTTTACTTAATTAATTGTCTTTACCTCACCCCACGAGTTTCCTCACTTCTACTCTTCTGATTCTCTTCCCCATCCCAATCAGGGATGCGAGTGAGCAGCTGCGTGGTCCTGGCAGCCAGCTGGGTTAAACCAGGACAAGGAGCTAGCACAAAGGTGTCTGTTGAGGTATCTAAGCCGTGCCATAAATGGCTGAGGCACTGCAGGCACGGACCTCTGCGGACCGAGAACACATAACCTGTCCTCATACCCTGTAATGACGTTGCCTCCAAGGGAGAGGAAAGGTGTGGATCCTGCTCCAAAGCTCATTCAGGTTTTCGGTTATTCTTAAAAGCAGTTCATCGTTATGACCCCTGACTGGTTTGGTAGAAGATCTGGTTGCAACAGGGTGTAGCTGTTGTTTCACCCAGCTCCTGCCAACTCATCAGCTACCGAACTGCCACGCGCGCTGGGCACCACCTGTGTGGCTGCCGACGCCAGGGGTGGAAATCACAGCAGCCCCCAACAACAGTGGCCTTCTTTTTCTCCGTTACTGCTTGCAGCTTCATGCTCCCTTTCTAATTTCTGCCAGCCTCTCTTTGTCACTGGCCCTACAATTATCAAAGTTATTCCTATTGTTGTGCTGTTGCAGGAGATAAGCTAGACCTAGTCTGCTGCACAGAGAAATTCCAAAATGCAGCTGAAACGTGATGATCTAACGCAAAGGGAAAATCAAATACATGCAGAGAATAAAATAAATACAGTCAGTCTGGCTGTGAAAACACTGTAAAATACAACCAGCCCCTAAATAGTTTGTGAGTATACTGATTTAATAAGCATTTAATGTATATCATTTCACCTACTCAAATGCTAAATGGTATAATTCTATCACGTTCTTCCCAGATGGGACATCTTGGAATCTATACAGTAATTAAATGCACCCCATTTTAATTAGCACCCCCTTTTTTTAAATAAATATCGCACTGATAATCAGGTAATTTCCTTAATCCCTTTTTCACCATAATTTGTCCACTAATTATTAGTAACTCTTTCTGGAGGAAAAAGAGCTGGTCATAACTGTGGCCCTGATTAAGAGGCAGAGAGATGTTTTTCAATTCATGTTACTGCATTT
>VXBO01005744.1:7898-26078 GCA_013400135.1 Rhinoptilus africanus | reverse complement strand
AGAAGGGGGAAAGATGATACTTTTATAATCATTGAAAACCTAACTGTGGAGCAATAGCTTACAGGACTCTTGATTTTTCTAGTTATAGATGTAGGGTATTTGTGTTCCTAGGTCATCAAAATAATGTGCAGCTGGCTTCTAGTTTTCTAGTAGAGTTCTTGAAGATTCTGCACACAGTTATGTGTCTTACAGACAGACCAGTAGGATATATGTAAATTGCTACTGAATACTAAATTTTCTCTTGAATTCATAACTAATAATTTCTGGTTTTTACTACAATGACTACAAAATCTTAGTCTTGTGGGCTTTGATAGAAACGACGAAGGGAAGACTCATTGGGAGAGGAAGTGGAATCTTAGAAAAAAATTTTTACGAATCATATATGGAACCAGGGTTGTGCCACTCATTACAAATGCTTCTTGAAAACCAGTAATAAAATAATCTTCTTTAAGGAAATGTGAATGAAAAAGAAGGGCAGATGCAGTTTTCAGGGAAATAATTTATTTGTGGGATGGGAGAAGAGAAACAGGAAAGAACAGTATCTACAGGAAATCAACTGTTAATAAATATCAGAAACTGCAGTCAAATGACAAGATAAGCTGTAGCATATGTTCCTCCAGCTACAAAATGGAAATCATTTTCTATAGAAGAGATGCTGATAAGCCTGCCTCCTCCCCAAAAGGCAATCATTTTACATTTTATATTATTTGAAAAGAGCTTGATTATTTTCCTTTGAATGAAAACAGATGATTCACATTTACCTGTCAACAGAATTTTCAATTCATGTGTTTTGCCTGCATACTTAAAGGGATACGACCCAACTATAGCATTCTAGGGAGAAAACTTTAGTGAGATGTAAATAAATAATAATTCATAACCACAAATATTGCTTTACTTTTGTCCTACTTCAAATTACTGTAAATTAAAACCAAATAGTCTATGAAAAGTCAGGTTTCTTCCAATAATGGATAACACATATATACAGTATTTTCATCAAGATCAGATGAGATACAACCCCAAAATAACATCCACAATGGAAGGCAGCATATGAAAATGAGAATGACATCATTTGAAGTCTAGATTTAAAAGGAAAATAAATAACCCAGGTATTTTTGAGGTTCTCTAAGCAGGGTTGGTGTAGTAGTGCATGCACAGAGTCTGATAGGAGGCAGGAAAGAACAGGTATAAAGGGTAGACAATAAAGTATTAATTGGGCAGCCAGTTTTTATTACCAATATTACTGATAGATAAGCATTCAAGCTGCCCCTTTATTAAGTAGGAAAGCTTGGAGCTGGAGTCTGATGAGGAATTTAAAGGTTTTTGAAATGTTAATATCTTAACAATATTTCAATGGCTTTCCTTCAGGACTCGTGATGACCTGAAGTCCCTGCTTCTTGTTTTATTTTTAGATAATTAGGAATAGACAGATACAGATAATAAATGTAAAGGAAGGTTTGGATTTTTTCTTCTGAAAGTGTCTATAAATCAGTAACTGAAAGACAAAAGGATTCCCTGTCTCCCAACACATAAATCAGAAAAAACAATGTACTTTCAATTGAAAGCTGGAAACCCTAAAGAAGCAGTCTTACAAAAGACTAAACTCTTGATCCCTGTGGATAGGCTTTACATAAGAGTTTTACGAAGAAGAAATCCTCTGCCTTTATCAGTACTGTAGTACTAAGGGTATTGTATCAGCAGTGCTATCTTCCTCCAAGGAGCTCTGGGCAGACAACTTCCATAGGGATTACCCACTCCCTGCCCTGTCTGCCTTTCACTCACATCCCTTCACCTCTATTTTCCACTGGTGCTGCTCAAGACAGCTGCAGGAAGACTCCTCTTTGGGCTTGTACAACCGAAACTCTGCCCTACTCCCACTGCATCTAGGAATTTCCTTTCCCAATCAACACGGACAACATTTGACTTTAGAGATCTGTCAGGAAAAAGTACACTTGACAAAAGTTGAGGGGAAAAAATATCTGTTGGTTTCCTTTTACTTGTGCCAAAAGAAGACTACAACGTACATAGAAAACCACACTGCGCAACATGGATTAGAATTAGAAGCTAATAACCTATGAATCTGTATCACAATGAGTATGAGGACACTTATCTCTTTTTCAAATATTATTCATTCATATCACAAGAAGTAATGAAACACAGAGCCTAAATTGTTTTGCTTGCTGAAGGTAGACAGCTGGACTGACGAGACTTTCAAAGAAGTGGCTTTCTAGTACACAAAAATTTGTCCTGAAGTAAGCAGCAATATTAGAGTAAATAATAACAATCTGATAGCAAAAGAGTAACATATTTATTAAGTACTTACACAACATCTACTTCTCCTTATAAAAACCTGGCAAAGAAAGTTGCCTAAAATAAGAAATAACAACCTTTTTGTAGTCAGATTTGTGTCAGTTTTTACAGCTGACAAGTTTTCATTCACCGACACTGACTCAAGAGTGCTGTAAGGACAGTCCACAGAAAAGTAAGAAGCCCTTTCCTAAAACAAAAAAGCTTTTCAGAGAGTGAGAAGTACAAGAACTATTTACATGTTAGTGAATTTTAATAATACTTAACCACAATTACATAAATGTGGCATTTAATTTTTTAAAAGACTGTATGTAAGTATGACTAATGCTAAATACTTTTCAAAATTAAGGAATAACTGTTCAAAAGAGGACTGTGCCAATGAAAAGTGTTATACAGGACAGATGATGAATTTCAAAAATTTCTAGCCAGCATCTTGTTGTGAACGCCAACAGTTGTGCATATTGTGTGAAACAGTCAACAGAGCAACTGTAGAATCAGCTACTTGATGTTATATTTAAATTCTATAAAATTCTGACACATCACCAGTTCCTACTTTATGTCCATCTTTATTCATTTGCAAGTTTCAGTTCTTGAAACAAAATTCATAATTCTGCTAATGGAGATTTTCTTTCCTGGTTCAGGGACTTTGAAGTATATTAATAATGATTTTCTGGTGGAATTTGCAACTCGTGCCACCGTGACTTCATGTTTTCCCTCTGCACAGTGTGTGACAATTTCATCCCTACTGAGATGACCCACTATCACTAATACAATACTTTAAAAGAGGTTAATTGAATAGGGAAGTCATTATGGTAATTATTCCAGAAGACACTAGCAATAAAGAGTTTTTGAAGTAAATTTAATCTCAGGAATATAAAGACATTATATTATCACTCCATTCATAGAACATTAAGGCTTCCTACCCTCGTGGTCAGAAATGTTTTAATTCTGCCTTTGGGCACATTTATCAAACATACATATAGGGTATAATCAGCTGTAATATAGTAAAGGAAGCTAAATACAGTGGTGCACCTTCTCACTGGAAGAGACTGTACCGAGTTTGATTTCAGGGTGAAAGAAACCCTGACACCAGACAGATAGGTTTGGATCGAGACCTTCATTAGATAAGGATCATCCAGTGACAGCACACACAAGGAATAGTGACCAGCACAGGAGACAGAGTTCAGGTACTTTTTTTCCTGTTTTACAGTTATAGGTGTCTTCAAAATGGAAGTTGAATACTTCCTTTTAAGTGTCCTGAATGCTTTCAGGCCTTGCTAGCTTCACGATGTGTCTGTGCTGTGTACAATTGCATCAATTATCCACCAAGGAAGGCAGAGTAAAATCAAGGAAAAGAAGATATTCTATGGATAGAAGGCTTTTTTTACCTAACTCAAAATCACTTTACAGGGGTGAGTCCTAGCCTTGTGGTCTGTATTTAAATACAAAAAGAAGAAAAATATTTTCCAACTTGGATTCTCCTAGTTCTCTGACTAGTCCCATGGTTGCTCTTTGGGAGCTTTGCAGCTCTCTATCCAAGTTCTACTGCACTTGTCTCAAATAAAAGCTTATTCATCTAGAACTCTCTTAAAAATTCAAGTGTGACCCAAGACAAACATCTTTTCTTCCCTTTGCCCGCATGTCTACTTTCAGAAACACAATGGACAGAAAAATAAAAAAAAAACCCCACAGCTCCTTCATTCTGTGTGTTGGGTTTCAAACGCTTTCCTGTACGAACAGGAAGAGATGAGATCTTTGCCCATTTTTGCTTCTACTATTTAAAAAAGAGGAAAATGAAATGTTTCACATGACCGTATAGCAATGTGCAACTGACTAAACTAAGCTGCACACAACAGAATGATATCTATTTTTTTCGTTTTCATAAGAAAGTCCCTTAAAATTTTTCACATAGTAGTAACAGATACTCTACATGCTCTGGTGTTCTTTTCAGCTGCTGTGTACTTCAAGCCACAGCACCTAGGAGCAATATGATGACATTAATGGTGATTCAGTGTTACTTAAAAGTAACATCCAAAGAATGAAGCAAGCAGAGAGATGTTTGTGCAGCAGTCTCTGGGATCTGCTTCTGGTGTATCCAAGGAACTCCCATAGGCACCTTGGGCTGTTTGTGGCTGCCTGTAAATGGTGACCACAGGGAGCTTTTGGGCTTTTGCTACAGGCAGGCTCTAGCACTCATTTCTGACAACTCCTGTCTGCTGTCCCCCAGAAAAGGGTTTTTGAGGTTTAGTCTGCAGCCAGCTCCTGCCAAGGAAGGAAGCCAATGGCTTTCGGCTGTTGCCAGGGAGGGACCTACACATTGGAAAATTCTGGTGTCACAAGCAGAGTTGGGTTTGTGATGATGGGCATGAAGAAGGGGCTGCTGACCTCTGGACACAGTAGGTCCATGCTAAGCAGCTGTGGGGATGTGCCCCAGGACATGACCATGGGACCCATTATGAGGATCAAAGACTGCAGAGGTGGCATGGGATCCATCTGATGAAGTGGGACAAGGGCACCATTACCAAAAGACTGACCAATGTGATGATGAGAGATTTAAACTGATGAGATAAGGGAGGGACTTTATGCCCAAAAGTCAAATGAGAAAACAGTAGATGGCTTTGATTGTGAAGAGTGAAAAATGGTGGGAACAAGGGACACCTCAGGAACAAGGAAACAGGACAAAGGGACATCTACCTCAACTGCACATAAACAAATGCTCTCAGCCTGAGAAACAAAGCAGGAGGTACCAGACACGCACACGAAGACAGAAGATAATGGCAAAGTTGAAATGGCAGATGTGGTCAGCTTGCACAGAGTGAGCAATGAGTGAGTACAAGCTTCTCAGAGAAGACATGCGGTGAAGACAGAGTGGGAGCTGCCCATGATGTGAAAGGGCAGCTCAGATGTGTGCAGCTCACCCAGGGCACAAAGAGCTGGAACACAGGCCACTAAGTGTGACACTGTGTCATGACTGTGTGCTACAGACCACTCATCAAGGTGGCAAAGTGGGCAAAGCTTTCTTGAAATAACTGTGTCACAAACTCCTGTTTTCATGGGGGCATCTTATCAGAAGGTAAATAACAGGACAGGAGAAGCCAAGTTTTCTGGAGGGTATTGGGCATAACCTTGTAAACAGTAACTGAATGCATCAACTGAGTCCAGTTATTAGCAATCAGATCTGCTATTCCCTGATAAGGAGGAACAGGCAGTAGATCTGATAATCAATGGTTTCTTGGCTGTAATGATCATGTTAGTGAACATGCCCATCCACCAGAACTTTGGTGGATGAACATCTATGGTAGACAGGACTGAAAGGCAATGTTGCTGGCAGACCTTTGAGGATTTAAGGACAGCATCTCCAAGTGCAAGGGCAGTTCACCATGATACTCAGGGAGACAAGCAGACGTACTGGAAGCTAGCTTGGCTGACCAGGGAACTCATGACAGAGCTCCAGTGCAAAAAGACAGCATACAGGAGCTGGGAGCAGGGACAGGCTAGAAAGGAGGAGTTTAGAAACACTATTCTGGCATGCAGGATTGCCACTTTGAAAGCCAAAGTCTAACCATGTTCATAAATGACACCAGAACATCAAGGGCAAGAAGAGCTTCTGCATTAGCAATAAAGGACTGAAAAAGGAAATGCTGGATGGGGCAGGTGATTTAGTGACAGGAGACACAAATAAGACTGAAGTACTCTGTGCCTTCCTTCCTTCTTTTGCTCAGTCATCACCAGTGAGGTATCCCAAGGCTCTGCACTTAGTTAGAAGTATTCACAGAGGAGAATGCCTAGCAGTGGGTGAGGTTGAGTTGGGGATTATTTGAGACAATTTGACAACTCTGTTTGATCTGTTGAGTTGCAACTGAGGTGGTAGCTTTGGCAAGGCCATTCTGTGTCTTTGAAAAATTGAGGAGACTGTGGAAGATCTCCAACCACTGCAGGAATGCAAATGTTACATGAATTTTCTATGAAGTTCACAAGGAACACAGGTAGAAACTACATACTGGGATTGGCTTCACTTTGATGCCAAGGAGAATCATGGAGTGAACTCTCTGTGAACATATTTCTGGACTTGGGAAGGAGAAGGTGATTGGAAACAGTCAAAGTGGAATTTTCTTTCTTTTCACTTGATTGCCCTGGTGATAAAAACACTATGTCTATGGACACAGATGACATTTACCTCTACTATAGCAATGCTCTTGTATCCAAATTAGAAGATCACAGTCTGGATGTGAGGACAACCAGTAAACAACCATTTGGATGGTTGGGCTCAGAGCGCCATGGTTAACTTAGTTGTATTCTGCCTTGAGCCTAGCAAGAAGTGCTGTAGTGCAGGAACTGTCATGGGAGTTTTCCTATAGAGAAATTAATTTTGCTGATGTAACTGAGGTGGAAGCAGCTGACATGCTTGAGGGCCAGGCTACTTGCTGGGGACCTGGATAGACAGTAGGAAGGGGCCACAAGGGACCTTGTGAAATTAAGATAAGAGAGAGGCTAAGCCCTAAAAACAGCCATGCAGCAATGGCTGTATGGGACTGGTGGGGCCGGGAAGGAGCTCTGTGGAGATGGCCCTGTGTCTTGCTGGGCAGTGATCTGAGCAGGAGCCAGCTGTTCCACAGCCAGCAGGAACAGCAGCACCCGAGGTGGTGTGAGCTGGGGTGTAGCATCAAGTGATCACCCTTTATTCAGCACTTGCTACATCATTTAGGTACAATGTCCAGTTTGGGGCATAGGTATAGATAAACTGGAATGAAGTCAGCAGAAATCACTGAGAAGGGGCTGAAGTCCTTGCATGGTGAGGAGAGGGTGTGGTGCTGGGACTGGTTCAGCCAGGAAAAGGGACAGCTTTGGGGGCATCCGACAGTATCCCCAGCATTGGTGAGAGAGGATGGAGGAGGTGCAGCTGGGCTCTTCACAAGGGTGCATTGCAAGAAGGTGAGAAGCAGTGATACAAGGTGGAACACAAGAGGCTCAGGCTGGAGATAAGGACATAAGAAAGCAACAGGTCAGGAGACAAAGGAGATTGGGCTGTTTCTGGCTTCAGGGGTTTTCATGCCCTGAGGATCCTGGTCTGAGTCCAGAACTGACTCTTCTCTGGGTAAGGGGCTGGACTAGAGACCTTCTGAATCTCTTCTAGCCTGAATTAAGCTAAGATCTGAAGAGATCAAGCTATGACAACTGGTCAAATTCCTTTAAATGAAGTTGAAACTTCAATAGTTAAAATAGGGCAATACTTTTACAGGCTTAAAGATGTGTTCTTTTCCCAGGAGAACATGTCCAATAATCATCTAACTGAAAACAGCAATATTTGCTTATGAGCTTTCTAGTTGAGATTGTATTATCAGTAGAAAAAATCTGGAAATGTAATGCTGCAGGGATTTATTTTTATTTTAGCCTAATGCTTGACCATGGATATCTAGTGGATTTGCCCTGTTTCTATTTATCTACTTATCAGTAGAAAGTGGCAGAATGCATACTTTACTCAGACAGGCTGTATTGCACAGCCCAGATGTGTATAAAATCTGATTAAACATGCCCAATGACAGTAGTCAGCCTTTTAAGGTACAACATGGTTGACTGGTTTTCCAAGGCTGTGAGGTCCCATCTGCTGGGTGACAAAGATAATGACAAAAGCTTTTCCCAAATGAGAGCCAGGAGCAGTGAGCAGTTACTGTACATGCATTTAATAACCTGACTCAAGGCTTTTAGCATTCCTTTAGAAATTCCTAGTATTGGTGTTAAGATATCCTCTCTTTTGCATCATGTGGGACTAGTATTAGCAGACAGCCACAGCCTAACAGTTGTGTAGTTCCTGAGGTCATATTTACAAAAGGTCTTTATGTACCTAAACAAGCAGACAAATATCTAATGTGAATTTCAACATGCTGACACATTAGCCCCAGTCAAAACATAGAAGTCAAGAACCTCAGCAGATAAAATATTCAAATAGCTCAAGAGTTAAATCTGGGAGAGAATATAAATACTGCAACACAGTTGTTTCTTCTGACAAATTTCAGATACCCAAACACAAAAATGAAAACCAGTAACTCTGGGCAGGTATAGTCTTCTCATGTAATCCAAATGGAGGTTAGTACCTCTCATTGACTTCACAGATTGCCAGTGCTCCACCTGATTTAATGCCGACCTATAAGTCTTCTCTAAAATGTTTCTCATCCTTTTTTCTAATGTCTTTGCAGTTCCCAACCTAATTCTTACGCAGTCTGCTGTATTTTGTGGTAGCTGCATATAAACGATTGGAGAGTGGTAGATGTGGTCTACCTTGACTTTAGCAAGGCATTTGACACTCTCCCACAGCATCCTCATATGGAAGATTAGGAAGAGTGGGTTAGAGGAATGGACAGTAAGGTGGATAGAAAACTGGTTGAAAGACAGCTCAGAGTGTTGTGATTAGGGGCACAGAGTCTAGTTGGAGGTCAGTGACAAGTGGTGTTCCCCAGGGGTCAGTANGGTCTCTTCAGTCTAGAAGAAAGACAGCTGAGGGGTGACCTTATCAATGCTTACAAATACTTGAAGGGTGGGTGTCAGGAGGATGGGACCAGGCTTTTTTCAGTGGTGCCCAGTGACAGGACAAGAGGTAATGGGCACAAACTTGAACATAGGAAGTTCCACCTAAACATGAGGAGGAACTTCTTTACCTTGAGGGTGGTAGAGTACTGGAACAGGCTGCCCAGGGAGGTGGTGGAGTCTCTGGAGACATTCAAGACGTGCCTGGATGGGTTCCTGTGCAACCTGCTCTAAGGTGGCCCTGCTCTGGCAGGGGGGTTGGACTAGATGATCTCCAGAGGTCCCTTCCAACCCTATCATTCTATGATTCTATAATTAGCATACTCAGTGGCTAAGGAGAAAATCAGGCCCATCACAATTTCATGGAGGTTGTTGCAATGTGAAAGATACACACATACTCCATGGCAATACTGAACATGGGTTTTTAAGAAATAGATTCAGATCTAAATGTTTAAATCCTGTTTTGTTCAGGCTTTACATCAGTTTAAATGTAAATTAGTGCATTGATATATCTAAATATATTTACTAATTTTTTGTTGTGTCTGACAGTGCTAAAGAGAAAATGAATAATAATAATAATAAATATATTAATTGACACTTTAAATCTTAATTTGTAGGGTACATATGAGTGACCTTTGCTCCTTGTGTCTGGGTCAGAAAAAATATACCGAAAGTAACATTTCTTGACAAAACACTTCTACCTCCAAGTTCATAGTCTGCTTCTATGTTGTTGCCATTTCATAACATACTGTGTGAAGTCTTTTGTGGAATAGTAACACTCAGAATAGAGGTGGGGTCTCTTCACGGAGACTTTCCCACGCCGTTCTCCATTGGGATGCAAATTGCTCCAGGCAGCCATGGACATTTATTATACATGCAGAGAATCAAGATTTGTATCTCTGCTCATCTTTCATTTTTAGTGCATGTATCTCTGCAAGAGATAAATTGTTATGGTTTTGTAGACTGGAAGAAGTTCAACCCTTAATTTATCTCATTCATATATGGTAGCTAAACAGATTATACTGTGATTAAAAAGTGCTAGAGTTCAATAGCACCCTATTTTTCAATATGGAGTGTGATGTATCCTAGTTTTTTTTATACTGGATGCAAACTGATGTCAGATATCTAGAAAGCAAAGTTTTAGAAATAGCAGCAGTTCATTAGAGAAAGGGAGAGAAAACACGTAATGAACAGATGATGATCTCATAATTGAGATAGTGTATCCTGTGAAAGCCAATGACACCATTAAAGGACTGTTGCTGTGAGGAAATCCCATCATTCTGCCACTCATATAACAGTAAACAAAAGATGGACCCTTTCTGCTTCTTGCAGAAAACAGGCAAATAGCAAAGACCAAATGTGGCCAAGGGAGATCGGAAATAGGAATAAATTTATGAAGAGTGTATTGGCTGTGTCTCAGACTTTTTATTTTGAAATGCCTCAGACTGCACCAGAAGTAAAATCCATTTGATAACTAAGGGCTTCTTGATTACGCCAAGATAAAAAGACAGTATCAGCAATATTGCACTTCCAGTAAAATTATGTCAATTGCAGCAATAGTATGGATTCTAGGTGTAGGAAGGGGAGAACAGATGGGAGGGTAGCAGACTGACTTGTCGTTTACAAAATCATAAGGTAAGAGAAAAATTGCCTTGGAGATATGTGTCCTTTACTACCTAAGCTACAAAAGGATCCTGATTCAGCAAAACATGTTACACTAGTTAGTGTTTCTTAAGTCAGCAAGTGCAACCTGCAGAACATATTAATTATGACATACACATACATTTAGAAACATGAAAATGAAACAAACTATTTACTGAGGTTTAGCACACTGGTAAAAAGAGCACAGAGACTAAGGGAGCATCTTGGAAGTAGCTTCATAACCCGGAAAAGTCTGTTCAAGTTCAAGAAATGGCAGTATTTGCTACAATAAACTTTTCAGCTCACTCAGCTGAGATATAGAATAGGCAGGGGGGAAAAAAAAAAAAAAAAGCCTGTATTTTCTTCACAGTGTTAAGAATTTGGAAAAAGGCTTATAAAAATGTTTGGAAACAGTGCTCTCTTTCTAGGCAAGCTGCAATTGAGGAATAATGGGGACGTCATTAGGAAAATGTTCATGGAGGGTACTAGGCTGTCACCTGGCCAGTAAGGTCTAGACAGATATGGGTGAAGTGTAAAGGTTATTTCATATTAGACCTCAGCCAAAAAACCCTCAAAATTAATTGCACCTTATTCCTGCATGGAAAGAACTCTTAATGGAGTATTTTATTTTATTATTTTCTTCTGAAAAAAAGATTCACACAAAAGAATAGGGCAATTAATCTGACCTAAGAGTCTTGCTTTTATTGTAAAGACCAAGTAAACTGCTGTAACACCAACCTTAAAATTACCAATGTTTTTAGAAATAGGTGAAATACGTAGTTATGCAAAGACAGAAATTAATTTGGAGTAGTTTTCTATATCTCTAAGGGTGGTAAATTAGTCTAATGGGAATTTAATAACTCATATTAAACACGTTACTAATCTGATGTTTTGCTTACAGTAAATTAGAACTACTCAGGTTACAAATCACTTATTTAAAAGGAAAAGAAATCTCTAACTCAACTGAAAAAGTCTCTTAGCTGACAAACAGCAGGTAGGAAGAAGTCTTGTTGTTTTCAAATGAGTTTCAATCAATTTTTGTTTTCATGTCTTGTACATAAGTAAACACAGTTAATTAAGGCATCTTGCCTCACTGTCTGTCATGCAGCAGCTGTAAAAGCTAGATTACTGCATTTAGTCATAGCCCTGAGCAAGGGCCATCACAGTGCAGCACTGCTTCAGGACGCAATTTGGACAATTTTTGGGAGGCATCTGTACAAGACAGCGTGCTGTATCTCTTGGAAGCGGGAAAAACAGTCTTCCCCTGGGCACTGTAAAGTCTTATATGCTTTTGATTCCCTTCCCTCCCCATTTTTTATGCTAAAAACCCCCTGTGTAAGAGCCTTAAATCAAGCTACTGTCAGTATATGGCAGTCCACTTCTCCTGCGAACCTGGGTAAAATGTTAGGAAAAGCCAAAACCTGACCTTATATGAGACAAAGAGATTATTCGTAACGTGCATAGAGGAATACATGACACCTGCATAAATAAAAGCTGTCTGTATGGTAAAGAAATGATGTTTAAATTTCACCTCCATACATCATAGTTTTTATTTTGAATAACAAATGTGTGAGTTTATAAAAATTGGAAGTTCAGACAGGTTTGATGATATTTAGACTTTAATTCACTGCTCTGTGCAGCAAGCCAGCAGCCTGGATGATATGCTCATAAACTTTCTCACTATCACTGTAATGCATAAACACATTAGACTAAGGTATTTGCAGAATAACAGCATTTTATGCAAATTTTTTTTGCATTCCTTAGATTTTTCAATGCTAATGGTTTAACTGATGCTTCCTTAATGTCTCTATTGCAGGTGAAAATTTAGTAACTGAAGGAAGAGGTATATTCCATAATACATTGTTATTTTATTTTGTCTAGGGGAAATTTTAGTCACAGCATTTCAGCATTTTGCTTTTTGCAAAGATACAGTCACACAAAATATACATAGGAATATGTGTTTGTTGAGAAATTGGTATGACAGTTATAATTTATGTTTTTTCTTTTGGGGGGACTTTTTTTAAAGAGCTATGCACATCTTTACACTGGGAGACTGACATCAGGGAGTCTAAACCATGGAAAGCACAAACACATGAAGTGCTCACTGGAAGGCAACTTACAAGATTTCTCTTTGCTACTCATGTTCATATAGAGATACACAGTCCAGTTTAAAACTCAATATACCAAATATAATATCTGTTTATTCCCAAAAAACACGTGGCCTGAAAGAATAAGAGAGTGACGATCAAACTTGCAGCTTTTTGTCTATAAGGCCATGTTCTAAATCTGTTTGAACTTCACAGTTTGGACTAATTTTGTTGAAGCTACATTTGTAATGGTGTAACTCACCTCAGGTAATGCTAATGCCTTAAGGAATGTGTTATAGATTATTTAGAGCTGAGATACGTAAAAACTAGAGAATGAAGTAAAGCTAAGTAAGTTTTCATCTTCTTTTACTTGACCAATCACATCTGCTTTAATAGAATAAAAGGTTAACCAACCAACAAGTCACTTTCACATAAGAAATAAATGCTATGAAAGGCCATTAAAGTGAATTCTAATAACAGATCAAAAGAGACAAACAGAAAGTATGACAGTGACACTAATCAGAATGAGAACATCAAATATACACTACTCAAATATACACTTTGTTTGTTTTTTTTTTTTCTACTTCACTTTGTCTCTCTGCAGGGATCATCTAGTGAATAGTCCAAAATAAGATTCTATGATATCAGTAACTTTGTAGGATAAGCAGTGCTGGGTTAATATATTCTGGACACAGAACATAAAATTCAGAAGTATCAATCTCTGTAAATAGATGACAATGAAGATAAAATTCTTGGAGTGTAGATATCAGTATCAGCATAGGAAAAGAACGATCCAGAGAAGAATCAGGAAGAAGACATTCACCTTATTAGCAGTTCCTTTTAGGCTTAAAAGTATGAAATGAAAAAGTTTCTCTTGTATGGAATTTCTGTGTATGTTTGCAGTGTAAGCTTTTGCAACGCATCTACATAGGAGGATTCTTAGGGCTAGAGCTTCTCTGAAACAGCTTATCCTCTTATAATTCTTACCTAAAGCTACTTTATGGATGATGAATGACAGCACGACAAACTAATACACAGATGTAAAAGGAAATGTTTATCATCTACTGGAAAAATAATGGTTGGAATTGGCAGTCGCTGAGAACTCTCATTTACAACATAACAGGATTTAGGGGCACCCTGCTAAGGAGAACAGTTTTAGATATCCCCGTTATTTGCTGATGGACGTCATGCTTGCTCCAGCTGTCAGGAACACAGCTGTTCTGCTTCCCTTTGAGTGATCAGTGTTGCTGATGCCCTCCAGCTAACATGTTCTTTGATAAGGTCCAATGGAGAGCTGTGAGAGAGCGGAACACTGGGCTTCTAACAGCAAAATGCAAAAACAGATTTCACAACAAATTGCATTTTCACTGCTGCCTGATGTCATACAGTTAGAATGGGCTGAATTTGTTCTAGTACAGTGACTTGGAAGGAATCATAATAGAACAGTTTTTTCTTATGATTGTTAAAACAATTTCAGGGAAAGGTTGCTCTCTACTAAAAAAGATGGTGTCATAATATTCGGTATAACTTATTGAAGCTGCCTAAAATAGAAGAGCTGGATCCAAAAAGGCCACATTTTGTAACTTCATTTTGAAATGTATTCAGTCTGGATCTGATTGCATCATTAGCAAAGGAAATATTGATAACAAGTCACACCTTATTTCAGAGTAACCTTCCTTCTCTGTTTGATCCCTTTTTTATTAATATTCTAAAAATATTTACTGTTGGTTTACAAATCTGGTTACTCCTATACTGATTGATTTGAATAACTTTTATCCAAAAATAAGTAGTATTGAAGACTTTTGTTCTTTCTGTCAGATCTGGAAACTGCTGTCCAAAGAAGCTAAGGGTTGATGTATAGATGGCAAAAGTCAGTACTTATCAAAAGGCTGTGGAGCACTGTGGGTAGTTTATCTGGGAAAGTGACTGTTCAGGAACAAAGCTGAGGTTCTTGAACTAAGGTATAATGCCATTGTCTCAAGAATTATTTTTTTTTTTAAATATTAATTTTTTAAGACTACAATATCATCCACATAATGCAATGGCAAAGTGCTATGAGGAGAAAGGACAAGGAAAAAGAAGCAGACAGTAGAAGACAGTACAGGTGTAAAGCAAAGGAAAAATTTTAGAAAACTGAGACTACTAAGGTAGTGCTGTATGTCTTCTAGAAGGGTAAGATAGTGCTTTTTGACATTTTCTGAAGGTAGGCTTTATCATGCCTCTGCCCTAGTGTGCCAAGGAACATTGTCTCTGGACTTTTGTGCAGTTTTCTCAAACTAGGTGCAATTGCACTTGGCAGAATCATATGTGAATGAATACTATGGTGCTTGATATATCCTCCTCCCTGTCAATGCCCCCCCATTCTCGCTTATCGTGTAGAAACAACCTTATAACATGCGTGCTGCTGGGCTAGGACAGTAATGAAGAGTGAGTGGTGAGAGAAGCTGATCTAAACCACCAGCAAGTCATCCAACAGTGCCAGAGGCAGCCTCTCTGGGAAGTCAGTCTTGCAGAGATCGTGAGTGCCTCTGCACTGTTTTGCAATGTGACCCTTACCAGTTATGAATCTATCCAGTAAGACAAGGCATTGAAGTAGGACAAGACATTGAGTGCTAAGTTAGTACAGTGTGAAAAATGATCAATAAAGTCTCTAGCAATGTAGTATACTATTGAGCTAAAGTGACTTGGTGTGGGAGGCTAGGAACATAGCAGTGATAAATGTGGAAAGCACATCATTGTATTACCTTTCTCAGTACAGTTGCTTGCAATTCCATCTTATCCCACTAACTTTTCAACAATTTTTCATTCTCTTTTTTTGGCAATTTTTAAGACATTTAGAAAAGGAAATTTGTGAACATTGGGTGTTTTTTCCAGGTTCTCAAATCATTTTTTACTCATTATGGTTAGTATAAGAAATAGTATTTATTGGACTAGCTCTGTAATTTCCATAGGATTAATATTTCTAACAAGGCAAACAAAGTAAACTTTTGAAGATTTACATTGCCTTATAGACAAGAAAGATGGAGATAACCTTCCAGACCTGAATTTTCTAATATCCTGTGGAAATCACAGAATTACAAAATTGTACAATGAATGATACTGAAAGGGACCTCTGCTGAAGAACGGAAGAATGTACAAGAGCTGAGCAGCATGCTCAGGTTGCTTGTTAAGTATTCAGTATCTATAGAAATAGAAATTTGACGAAATCACTGGTCAACCTCTTCCAGTATTTGATTAACCTGTTCAAGTGTTTGAGAAGTGTTTGTTTAAAAAAAAAAAAAAAAAAAAAAAATTCTTACTAAGGTTTCCTATACTACAGCCTGTGTCTGCTTCCTCTTCACTTCAATTTGCATGGCTCTGAGAAGAGTTTGTCTCCATCTTCATTAGTTAGTTAGACAGCAATAAAGTCTCCCCTGACTGAGCCTTCTCTTCTTAAAGCTGAACAAGTTTGAGAGAACTTGCTCCATGATCTTCCTGTGGACTGAGGTGAGGCTGATTTACAGTCCCCTAGATATTCTCTCCTGTGTTTTTGGAGGATGTGCATTTTTCTGCGACCTACTTCAATGTGTTAAGGACACCATTTCAATTGGTAATTGCAGACACAGATTTTGAGATTTTGCAGAAACTATAACTTATTTGCAATCCATCCTCCCATTATAGACTTGGTTCCCTTATTAAAGGTGTGAATAAGATTAAAGTTCTTCTTTTCTCTTCCTAGCAGCTATGAAAAACACAAAAAGAATCAAATCTTGAAACATTCTTTGCAGATTATGCATAGTTATCAAATGAAATCCTTGTAGTTTCTGCAAAGTCATAAACTCTCTCATAATTTTCTGAATGAACTTTTGCATTTTGTACAGCGTGAGAGTGCTGTAAAGCCTCTGTTCTATTTCAGAACTAAAATAAATTATACTGGGGCTCCGTTTTTTCTTTCTGGAAGAAGGTTGGCTGAATGGGTAGAACACAAGGAGGAATCCATTTAGATAACTGTGGCCCATAAATGCTCTCCCATAGTAAAATTGTGTCAACATCTTCAGAGCTTGTAAATATTGATTTGTTGTAAACTGAACTATAGAGACAGTTGTTTAAACTCTTGTGCTGGAAATTTCAGTAAATACGCAGTACTATCAATATCATTAAATAGGAAGCAAGTTAATTTTTCCATAATGTCCATATTTTGCATAGACCTTCTACTTTTTTGCTAATACTCAGCATTTTTTTTTTTAAATATAATTAGTCTTTTTCTTCCTGGTGACATTAAAGACATCTGTTCTCTATTTCCTTAATATTCTATGTAAACATCACATTAAATATTTATAGAATGCACAATTTGTGGCAGTGCTGCCGAAGGCAAGTAGATAAGAGACCAAAACTCTTAATTTCTAACATAAACTATGATGAAATATTTAAAGTTTAAAAAAAGAAAGAAAGGAAAAAACCCCTATTCTCAAAGTATGAAAACTAAAATAGCAGGTAGATATTTTCCCATCTACAAAACTAGAAATATTTGTAGGATTTTATTTTTAGTCTGCATACACAATTCATTTCACAGAGCAGTATTCAAATTTATTTCTGCATATTTCATGGATATTTCACTAGTAAAACTAGGCAGGTGAATAGCAGTATGGCCATCATCAGTGGACAGGAAATAATATCAGATGCTAGAGGTCATGACATTAACAGGCTATTCGCTATTCAACAGTATTTAATAAGGTAATGCAAGTGGTCTGCAACTTGCAACCCTCGCGTCTCACAGATCTCTTTAACTTGTGGAGCAAAGTACCTGTTTGCAGAAGCACAGCTGTTATTACAGAGTCACTGCATTCAGACCACAGGACTAGAGTGAAGGTGATGCTCTATATCAGTAACATTCAGCAAGGAATGGGTCACTTGAACCTGGTAGATCACTGGGGGCATGAAGGATCAAATCTGCAGTGCACAAGGACACAGTATTGACTGAACGTCCTGAGGACCTTAATGAGGCTGTCTCAGAGCACTGGGCTAACAGGAAGAGATCTGGGCTTGTTATGCACAGATTTCTCTGTAAAAGTTCTGATAGCTGCAAGTCGGTTTCTCTACCTGTACTAAAATCTGCTTACCCACCTATTTATCTAACTGCCTATCTACCTTTATGTGTGCACTGGGACTTCTGCCTGATTTTTGCGTACACTGACAGAAGATGTGTCTTGTCACAGATTATGAAGTTTAATAAATGCACTGCTTATCTAACCCTAGACAAATGTATAGACAGAATGTCCCAAGTAATAATTAATCTATAAATTTGAATGGAAGATACTGGATATTGCCATACACTCATATCCTTAGGGAGCTGTGTAATACACAAAAAAATGTCTAGTATTTCAAAGTGCAAACATTTAATGATAAACATTCCCCCCAGAGATGCCTTATTGTTATTACAAACAGTCTTTAATATAGGAAGTTCTTTTGTAAAAGGAGAAGATGAATTTGGCACTTTAGCATGTTAAACATCAGTTTCATCAGAGCTGTATGGTTCACAAAAGATTAATCTATCCCCTTGGAATATTCATGAATCAATAAGAAAGTTCCCCAAGTCCAAGCAATACTGCTGTTGTTGGCTAAGTGGGGTGCTCTACATTCTGATGAA
>VXBO01005743.1:15510-25819 GCA_013400135.1 Rhinoptilus africanus | reverse complement strand
CCAGAGTGCCTGACCCTTCCATCCAGGTGCTGCCTTGCTGGCTTTCTCCTGATCAAAGAAGCAGCTTTTACTTTTGTGTTATGGTCAGAATAAAAGGTTTGCTTCATTTTCCTGCTCCAGCTGTGGTGACCACATGCTGAGCTTCCTAGCATGTAAATCCCTGCTTATGTCCTTTGTGTAACTTATTACCTAGTTTCCTCTTTTCTGACACTCCCTTTTGGTACTCATGTACTTCCTTTTCTCCACCCCAGTCTCTTCCCAGACAAAAAAATCATGCCCAATTATGTTTTCCTCAGTGGTTCTAGTTTTTCTACACCTGTACCCAAGCCTCAGCCTTATATGTTATAAATGGTATTCAGGCACCGTTGGCCTTGCAAGGTTTTAGTCCCTTAAACATACTCAAGACTGCCTTCTAACTGTCTGTGAATTCTGGCACAGACTGGCACACAACTCCCAGTGTAACCACCATCCTTCTCAGCACTGTCTGAAACTTCTGTCAGCTTACACTGTTACCTACCGGTTGCAGCAATTTCTCTTGTCTTGTCCAGTAGTCTTCCATGTCCTGTCTAGTTAGCGTAGCCCTGAGGGCCTAGACAACAGCCTAACAAGTTGGCCACAGCCATAAAACACCCTCCATGGAAAAAAAGCAGTGCTTGGTCCACTGGAGAAATAGGATTTATGAAGCCGATTTTAAGAGTTCCTGGTTCAAGTGGCTCACCTGGCAAGACCTAATTCACACTTCAGAATTAGGACCACAGATGTGAAATTCACAATTACTTTATATGAATGAAAATACCAAATGTAACTTTATTCTGTGTCTTTAAATAAATTTTATTGTAGGCTAATGGTAGAGAAAGTATGCAAAAAAATTTTTTTGGGGGAAGGAAAGTTGCAACATCTGCAGTAATTACTCAATCTCTTTCATATTTGTAAGACCACTGTGAACAGATTTTTGGTGAGTGCCACCTACATCAGGGCTTCTGAACTTCACCTAAAAGCAATGGGAGCGTGTGACTTCAGAGAGGTTCAAAGAAAGGTCTCAAACACATGAAGCAACAGGTAGGAAGTTTGCAGAAGGTGCCAAAAGCCAGATGGGATTCAAGAAGATCTGATATGGTTTAATTTAGCAATTTAGGGCACGGAGGAGAAAAATGGATTGAAAATATCAAAATGTCATGAGATAGACCATGGTCATGGGCTAGGAATTTGGTTTAGAAAGCATTGCAAGGTTCTTTTTAGGAAAAGTTAAAAGCTGTATGTTAATGGTGAGGAGTCAGGGGTTGGTTATAGTTTTTGAAAGCATGAAGGATTTGGGACTCTTATACAGCAGACCTTTACTTAGGTACCTATAAATGTAGTCTTAGTTTGGTGTCCAGGAGGTCTACACAAGACCATCTCAACCCCTTCTGTCTCTAATGCACAGGACCTTTAGGTGACCTGTTCCTCTTCAGTCTGCTCTCCACTGTCAGGTGTGTGGTAGTCCTGTGTATCCACCAACTTCAGCGGGAGGTGAGTATTTAAATACGTTTGCAAATCTTGCAGCCCCAGGACTAAATACTGTGACTTTCAAGATGAATGAGAGTTAATGTCATAATAACTCCTGTGACTAACAGTAATTAAATGTGAATTTTAAAGAACAGATCACAAATACAGCCAATGAGCTATTCATAATCAATTTACAGTTTAAAAAGAAGAAAGTAAGTTTCCCCTGTCCTGGTCTGTTAAAACTAAAAAATAAGTTTATTCAACATGAAATAATCATACAGAAAATAGCATCCAAAATTAGTAAAAGAGTCAGTGATGCATTTTGACTCATTCTTTTAAAAATGTAATAGAATAAATGAATCTGCTTATTTACCTTTCCGTGGTTTCGGTTTTCTAAACAAAACTCTGTTTAGCAAATGAATGAACTGTCATACCACAAGAAAAAATAGGTATTTAAACTTAAAATGTGTATTGAATCTGTCAAGAAATGTATGTGGCTTGTCTAATATGTACAGGATTCATGAGTATGATTTAAATAAGTATTAACTTAGGAAGAAGTATCTCTAGACGTCCTAAGTTAGATTTTTTTTAATAAAAGAAGTAGAATGATTCAAAAGTGTATGCAGTACCTAAACTGACTTTTAATTTGGGTTTGGTTTTTTTTTTTGTTTTGGCTTTTTTTGAGAGTGGTTCATAGAGAAATTTGAAACTGCTATAAACCTGTATGTTTATATTGCTATCAAATCCTTTAGCCTGTGTTTTAACTCTGACAGTCCACGGCATTGGGAACAGATGAGCATTTTGTGATATGAAACTCCCTCCCGTGTCCAGACAGCAGAAATGACTAGATCAACCAACTGTGACTTCCATCCACTGCCAGGGTCATGGATTTCAGCCAATATGAAGGAGACAAGTAATTATTTTCAAATGTGAGTCTGTTGCATACAGAAAAGGTAAACTCCACCAAGAGTCAGTGGAGCAGTGCTGTTTTCATTCATACTCCAGCAGCTCACATATGAGAAACTCAGCAGAAAGATACTATAAAATTAAAAAAAAAAAAAAATAAAATCAGTATTGCAGCAGAACAGTAAAGTGAGACTCAGTTACAGAGAGGGTCACGTTGCTGCTCAGTTGCATTGCCCTGATTTATATATTTTTCTTTTGCCATATATTGTTTTGCTTTAGGATTTGTACAGTTACAAATAGAAGGAAAGAGACTATGGTTCATTAACTGATACTTTATGACAAATGATTTATTTTCATTAATAGTCAAAGAAAACTTTTTGGTTTTATTTGATATTTAATTAAATTAAATCTTTCATTGGAATATCTTTTAAGTTATTGAAATGAGCGTCAGCAAAAGAATTTTCTTATGCTATCTGCATGTGTAACTTTTTTCTTGTCAATATTATTGTAAACATTGAAATAATTATTTTATCTTTCAACTAGTATTTATTAAGTGAACATTTGGATAAAAGCAGACAATTTAAGGAACTTGAATTGCACATTATTTTTTTTTTAATATGTGATTTTCCTGTTGACAATCCTTCTAGCAAATATCTTTTTTAGGTACTTAATTCAGATTATGACTCCTACATTCAGGTTATGTATTAGCAATTAATATATACAGTAATTTATTAGAAATGTGTGTTGAGACTTTTTTACTATTTTTCCACTACAGTGTTCCTATAGAGTATGTAGACCTGTATTTCTGATTCATACTCTCAAAATAGATGTGTACTGTCTGCTATAAGAAGAGAATTTAGTGGCAATCTCATTTCTGATATTGTGATTTTCTTGGAAATGTAACTTTCCAAGAAAATGATGAAAAGCTATGAAATATATAGAAAGAATTCTTTAAATATTTGACTCCTGGACTGAGATGCCAGCTGGTTTGAAACAGTACAGAACTCCTGATGTAGACACATAGTGATTTAGATTGATGGTGGATTAGGTTCATTGTCCTTAACTGAGAGAAACGTCTATAGGGTTATTATGCTATTAGAGATTTGTGTTAACTGGCACAAAGAAGGAAAGGTGTGCAGGAACTGTTCAGAAATAATCAAGACATTAGTGTGTTATCGTGACGGTTTCAGCACCGTACAGGCTGTTATGAAGAATATTCCCAGCCAGACCCAGTACAAGGAGATACATTTTTACTTCAGGAACAGGAAGACAAAGAGTGATCTGATGCAGAAGTTATCAAGTTTACCATCTTATAAACAATCAGGCTATTATCTACAATTCAATTTTTCTCTTCCTCTCAGGTTTGCATTTCAGTGGTTGAGATCTGTTCTATTCATTACAGGGCACCATACTATCCCAGAGGGGGATCTGATTCTGAAGTGGCTGGTAGTGCACTTTCATCTCCAGCTTTGATCCTTGCACTTAAACTCCATAGAGAATTTGGCTAGTGTGAGCTATTTGTTTCCTCTCTCTTCCCCTTTCTCTCTTGCTTCCTCTCCCTGTTTTTTTCGATTTACCCTTTGTGTAAATCCAACTCTCCTTTGGATTAGAGCAAAACATATAAAACAATACATCAATTTCGGTTTCTGACTTTATATAAGGGGAGGGACACCTGTTTAGAAGCTGCTTATCTAGAGTCACTTGTGGCCCGAAAGTTCATAGTACATATTGCAACATAAGAGAATAAATCAGTTCTATGAGCCAATTATGGATTTTATAAAACAAAAGCATAAGCAAGCAAATATTCACTTAATGAGACATATTTCTAAGCTAATATGCTACAGTTTTATTAGCTAATTAAAGATGAACAGTACAATGATCAAATAATGGGCACATTTAAATTGAATCAATAAATCAGTCGGTTGCAATTATTCAGTCACTAAGTTACTGCATTGAGTAATCAGCTCAAGTTATGAGTTTGACATGGGAAGGAACTGCTCAGTGTTAGCTTTGTCTTGGAATAATTTAAGAGGGATCTAGTTTCCTTTCTGTCCTAAAACCCATATACATTCTTGTCAATAAAATACATACTCTTTACATTTTTTGGAATTTACCCTTAGATAAGCACCTAAATTGGGACTAAGAAGGAATGTCTTACATTCACAGATATGATGTAAAGTCTTTCATTTCCTGGGTGCCTGGAATTCTGCAGATACATGGTTTTGCTTGGAAAGCCCTACAGAAACATTGTAAACCACTATGTATGCTTACAATGGATGTTCTGTGTAGAGGACTGTGCTTTCCTACCCTCATCTAAGTATTCTATAGGATTAAAAATACAGTCTTTCCTATGCCTGTGGAAGAGTTAAAACCATGTCTTGCATCTTCCATGATAATGCTTTTAGGACTCATCTCCCAACAAGGCTGATGCTCTTGCTTCCTGTTTAGGCCATGACACTGTATAAAAGAACAATGCAAAACTTGTGGAAGAAAAAGAAGAGTTACAAAAGAGTTGATCTGTGTATTCCAGTAAATATGGTTTTGCCATTGCTTGGGGCAGGCAGCCCTTGATCTGAGCGGGGCTGAGCTGGATTTACCAGGCGCTCCTTGGGCGAGTGCCCATTGCCCAACCTGTCTAAGTTCCAGCTCTATGAGTGCTGCTGGGGAAGGGGCTGACAGTCCAGTTAGTCCCTACTGGACAAATATCTCCTGGGAGCATGAGGGCTGTGGGGCAGCTTTTACTCCTTCCCTGGTAGCAGACAGAAGGGAGTAGATGGGGATGGGAAAACAAGCCCTAAATCAGAAGAGGAAGATACCCTCAATAGGAACATCGCACTCCAGTGAATGGCTTGGCATGCTGGTGGCTGTCTGTGACACTTTCCACACCAAAGTCTACTGAAAGAAGTTTTAAGGTTGAAGCTGTCAACCTTAAGACCCAGCGTGAGCATAGCCACCATAACAACCCTAGAAAAAGGTAGGCAATAGGAAGGTATTGTGCAACAGGTTTAAGAATACTATCATTGAGGTTTTTCTGTATTAGATAATTTGGACTATTGGACTGCTGAAACATTAATTAGACTTCATGATTAATTCATATATATAATATCTTCACTTTTATGCAGTAAAAAGTTTTTTTGCTGTAATACCAGCAATGAGGGAATGGGCTTGGAATTCCTAACCTCGTTATTGCTCATGAAATTTTGCATTAAATCGTTGTTAAGCGTAGTGTAGAAATACCCTCTTCCCTATAAATATTTTGAATAATATTGCCTTTAACTGAGAGGAACCAAATGATCCACTCAGTGACAGTTTATTATACAGAAGCATTAGAGGTGACATTTCTTCCATCATACACACATCTCAGGACTTAATTTTTACTTCATTTCCTCCAACATGGTGGTATTTTAAATAACTCATTGAGAAATTAAATTCAGCATTTATTCTCTGTAAACCATGAGAAGCTTTCAGATACTTGATTGAAATTGCTGTAAAATTTTAAATTTCTCGTGGTACAATAAGCATTGTTATTTCAGAAATATAATTTTGTAAGTTTCTTAGTTTGTTTTTATTTTCAGTGATATTGCAACATGATAAGATCATATGCATGTTTAGTACTCTTACAACAGAAAAATAAATGTATGTGGGATCAGACCTTAAATAATAACTAAAAATGCTCCTAACCAAAATGTTAAATGTTTTATTGAACATCATGTTACTATTCCTTTGATGACAGTCTGCATATTAAAATATAATTATATCTGTTGTATTCAGTTTACACTGCAGTTATTATATATATACCGAAATGTTCTGTAAAACAAATCCATGAAAAATAATGTGCTTTTTTTTTTTTTTTTTTATACTTGTTACTGTATTCCTGTACAAGTACACCTATGGAAAATATAAAAGTTAAATAAATTTGTTTCATCTCATATTCAGTACAATATTTGCCTCTAAACATCTAAGTGGTCAAATTTTTCTCTTTTTTTTTTTTTTTCTGGGGCTTTGATTTCTTTCTGATGATGTTTGATCCAGCATTTCCCTGGAAGAGCCTATTATTCCTAGTTTCTTGCAATAGCATGCATGCTGAGCATTTAAGAGTCATATCCTTCATCAATACTTTAAGCAGCATGAAATTCTAAAAATAATAAGTGTTTGGCTCAGGCTTATTTAGTCGAAGTCTTTTGTGTTCTGGGACGTATGACAAGCAGATACTGCTAAAAAACAGAACTACAGGATTCTGGCTATGGAACCTTTGTGAGTGGAACAAATTGTCATAATTGTCTTAGATTACTCAGCTCTCTTGGTATTTTTTCCCCTGTTCATTATCATGCAACACATACTCTGAGGTGTATATTCTGTCTTCATACTCTGAGCTTTTCTGACTTTTTTTCTCTTTTCATAACTTAATCTATAGAACCATCCAGGTTTTTGTATGTTTATCTTGATTGCTGCACCTCTTTAATGCTTCTATTTAATTTTTAGCTAAAGAGTGCCAGTTTAATGGGAGTTCTCTCTTTTAGTCCACTCCAGTGGTGGTTCATTTTGTATGAGGATTTAAATGTTGAGAAACTCCACTCAGTACATTTCTCCTTCTCTTGTTTGCTTTCTTTCTTCTAGAAGTGCTTACAGAGAATTATGTTGATTATGAATCATTTAAATGTACTTTAATTCCAGTACAGAGTGCAATACAAGTCTATTTCTGTCTTCTCCTAGCTAAAAACATAATTAAAATATAAGTAAAAAGAATGTTTTTAATATAGCTAATGTAAATGTATGTCCATGTATAAACACGTATAAACTATGTATATATAGCTAATATATGTATAAAATATTTCAGGATTTCTATTACATATTTGACTAGAAAACCCTTTACAGAGAGTATTTCAGAAGACAACCTTTCAGGGGGAAAGCTATTTATGGGTATTCTTGGATATTTCCTTTAAAAATCTTCTATTTCCTCCTGTCAGAATTTGGATGCAACTTAATATGTGGAATTGCTCTAATCTAATTAATCAGTTGCCTTCTCCCCATGACCCTGGAGTCATCCCAGATATCTATGGTAAACAACTTTGTACCAGCTCTAGCAGCCCACCAATCTCCATAGTCTCTTATAAAACCTGTTCCGCGTTGTGTATCATTTTGGGAAAATGGCAAATGAGATTTTATTAGAAATTATCAAAGCATCAACCAAAAGCTGATTAACTAATATTACTCCATATTTTAAAGAAGCATCATTTTGGGAGCGTCTTTCTCCTAAGTGAAAGAAAAACTTACTTGTCTATTGGGATAAATAAGGCCTACTGAACGCATGTAATAGCAACTGGTGTTAGCTCAGTGACATACTTCATCCTTTCTGACACTTTCAATTATCATGGATCAGTAAAAAGAAAGGTGTTGGATCAGGCAGCCTCCAATGATGCATTAACAGTTGAAAATTAAATTTTGGTAGGTTTATTCATTAAAAAAAATAAAGAGATTTAATGGCAGCTGCCACTTGCAAAAGGACCAATCATTCATGTCTTGGCTGAGCACCCGAGACAGTTTCTGGTACAATTTGTTTGTTTGGTGGGAAGCTCATTTACAGATTTTTCATGCTGATCTAATTGATTTGCAGGAGGGCTAACAACCCTATTTCCTGCACCTGGTTTGACAATTGATACCATCTGGTTCATTGGATTAGCAGCTGTAGATCACAACTTCTATCAATTCAGACACGTTTGACAAGAGTTCTGCATCTTTGGTCTCTTCCAATTCAATTCCCTCTTTATATGCTGAAATCTGCAGAGCTTCTTCACTGCAAAGCAAGGTTTTCTTAATTTATAGCACAGGGATAATAGGATGATGATAATTATTATTCTAGTCTAGTTAGAGCTGAAAAAAAGCATGCATAGTGCCTACAGCAAACACAAGGGGATGAATTAACATTGAGGGCCACATCTGCATTTTATTTACTTCAGTGGAGATGGAGGGTGCTCAGTATCTCAGAGGAGTAGAAGATTCATCATGAAGAAAGTAAACACAATTATTGCATTTTAGAAATTAGTGTCAAATCTACAGGATTCCTTGTTCAGTGTCTCATCTGCTGTAACACAAAGACTCCCTGACAGTTCAGTAAATGTTTCAATATATCTCTCATAATGTGAGAAACTGGGGTAAATTTAAACCTGTGATTTCCTTCATATATACACCATTTTAGAAGAAAGAGGAATAGCTTGAGGGACACCTTGACCTACTTTGGGTACATACCTAACTAGCAGGAGATCTCGCATCTGTTCTCCATGTGCAATGCTGGTGTCAGTTAACTTCTTGTTGTTAAATTTCCCCACCTCACAGTATGATGAGATACAGTCATGGAATGGTGGCCAATTAAATAGTGCTTCTAGTGTAGTAAAAATAAAATAATTAAAGGCTTTTTTGTGATTGCCACAGAATAATGCTTATTGGAATGGTTTATTCACTAGTATAATTTGTGTTGAATTACAGCTGATTATATAGGAATTGAAAAGAGCATAATGGAGGGGCATATCATTGTAATTGTGCCCTGTTCTCATATCCTCTTTGATAAACCTTCCACCTCCTCAATCCCAAGAGAAAAATAAAGCAACAAAAAAAACCCTGAACGTCACAAAACCCAGACTTTTTCTTTAAGTGGACTATTCTCACATTCTGATGTTAGGCAGGTTTTGGTGAAAATCTATATTTTCACTGGCTGAACATAAGAGCATAGGTCTTTTTTGGTCAATGGGCTGTTAAGTTTTGTCTCATCTGCTGAGATCCTGCTCCTCTTGGTGTATAATTTTATAACAGCTATATAAATGCTGTTGAACTACAGTCCTTTACAAAATGGACGGAGTTTCTTACATACTGTCCAGCGTGAAGGTTCCTGAAGAGCACAAATGAATATGAATGAAGGGCATATAGCATGCATGAACAGGTTGCTATTTCAAGTCGTAGCCTTAACAGAGAAAATGAACCTACATCTCATACCTATTAATATCCATGACTTTTCAAACCTTGAAAATACCTCAGCCTATTTCACAAATTTGATATACTCTTTAGGTGTTTCTATGATGATAAGGTATGACAAGAATCCCACCATTTGGTACCATGTGTACATGTACATGAGATTTCAATGCTCTAATATAGAAATATATATTTGTCTATGGAACCTTTAATGGACATTGCCTTGGTCAGAGGCAAGGCTGAAAATACACCAATAGAAGGTGCCGCAATTGAGAAAACAATGAGAAAAATGCAATAAATATTTCAACCCTATCCATTTAGCTGGTTTTACTATCATCTGTGTAGTAACCCTAGTGATCGGTTTTCGATGTACAAAGTTTATCTCAAATATTAACCAATTAAAGCTACAATGTTTGATTGAAAAATGATCTTGCTAAAATGTAAGGTGTTTTACATGACCCATTAGTTCATTAAAAAGATTTAAATTAATGTTTTCCAGTCACTGAAGAGTAAATTTCTTAGCAGGGAAAGTTGCCAGTACTTAAACAGTTGCAATATATTCTCTCCCAAAGAATAAAAAATTCAGGTCTTGTTACTGCAGGTACCTAGCAACCTTTTTCTGCTCTTGTGGTCACTGTCAGCAGTCTGGTTTTTGAAAACATGTTAATTAGTAATACTGGTATTTCCTGAGAGAGAAGGCTATCTTGACTGCCAGCTACAATCCAGAAAGCCATTGTTTCAAAGCTATTTCAATTAGAAAAAAATCAGATAAATGGAAACTTGAGTTTTCCCATGATGCCTAGATGTTTTTCTATTGCAGAATTTCATAGGCTGCAGCAGAAACATCTCTCTTATAATTTGCATAACTTACTAAAAATCTTTCTACAAATGCAGATTTTTATTTTCCATATATTATAAACCCAATTAAGAGAGGAAGCATAGTATTTCAAAGCTG
>VXBO01005743.1:0-15398 GCA_013400135.1 Rhinoptilus africanus | reverse complement strand
TACAAAAATTTTTGTATGTGTGCACATATATGTATAATTTAAAACCATTTATTTATATGAGTGAATATTAGTATATATGCATTTTTGTATATGCAGGCTAATATTTAGCTTTTAGTTGTGATGTAATTGAGTAAACAATCATTTCCCGCCATTTTGATTTTGTATTTACTATATATTTATAGCAAAATTTGACCCACTAGATATTATGACAAATTATGAAAGTTTATCTCAGGAAAAAAAAAAATTAGGGTAAGAATTAGCTTTTAAAATCTCTTTATCATTCTTTAATACTATTTTACCTCTCCTGTAGCTTCTAAATTTGTGTTTATCAAAATTGACAGTAGTGATATGATGTTTCTGAAGCCACCAGGCCTACAGAAAAAGTAGTAATTGCTCTGAAATAACTATTTGTTTAATATATATTGAAATGCGAAGATACCTATTCACAAAGAGAGCAGGCATTCTGGAATATTTGCAAATCCAATGGAATTTTAACAGAACATTGAAATCAGAAGTTTCTCCTCGCATGAGATTAAGGATAAAATTTGGATGACAGTGTTCCTTGCAGGGAAATGCTGCTACTTTCCCCATTCTACAAACGTGTGAGAGTGATACAGGAGAGTCCAAGATCTGTGCTGAAGTGGGTTATTTAGCCTGGGGTGAAGGTTAGTGTGCTAATCAAAAATAGATGGCTTGCTTTCAGTCAGATGCTCCTTAGAGTCCATAATTGAAAAGACATATACCATTATCTGCCCAGACTATAAATATACTCTAAGCATGCCGATAAGATTAAAATATATGGGAGAAGCCAGTGGAAGAAAAATGGATGGATAAATTCAAAATTCAAAACACTTAGTTTGGTCCAAATATTCATAACTGCTGCAAGTGATGGAAATGTAGTGCAACGGAAAATTTTGTGATAAAATTTTCTGCTGTTTTCTAAAAAAAAAAAATACAACTACTCTCTCTTTTCATCTGGGAGAATTTTAGGGTCTTATCCAGTGTATTTTCAGTACTAAATTATTTCTGGACAAATTTACAGAAAGCTGCTAGACTGTAGGTAGTTCACAGTCCATTGACAGATACCTCCTTTTGATAATCAGGATATATTGTCTAGTTTTGATTGGACACATTTCAATTCCTGGACTGCAATAATTTAACTTATCAAATAATTTGCCCTGTATAAAATCAGAACACATTAATCTACCATTCACTCCTGAGCACATTCTGTAATATTAACTTTAAATATATTCTACCATAAATATTCTTTCCTGAAAACTTAGTCTACAGTTCTCATTCTAAAAGTGAATATAAGAATATATGAACAAACAAGTTATATCCACATGAATTTTAATGTCTTTTTTAAAATCTTGCCCTAGCTTTGATAATACACCTCTCAGAACATAATTCATACATGGTTTGTTTCAGAACTATTAAGACACTTTCTATTCCTCTTTTTTTTAAAAAAATAAAACCCTTTGGAATATGGCAAGGCAAATGTGCTTTACTGCTATGTAATTAAAAGCATATTAAGTTATCAAATTAATAACTGAACTAGCAGGCCTGTTTTGGGAGCTGCGGATAAGTGTGCTGTGCAATACTCTACTGAAATAATTTGAAAACTTTCAGTTAAATGAGATTACTGAGAAGCAGTGAAGTAATTTTGTTTATTGTTTTAAGTCACATTCACAGTACTGTTACCTGGTAGTTTTATTTAATAGTATTCAAGATGCATTTGTAGAATTACATTTAAATAGGGGAAACAACTCCAAAGAGCTACAAACTATCATTTGTTTTCTACTTCCTTATTCTATCCAGAGGGTAAATTTAGAGAATTGCATAAAATGTCCAGTCAGTAGCTAGACATCAAGAAGACTCCTGAAAGTAGCAATGAAGATTAAAGGGTCAAAATGTCAACCTTTCCTCTAACATTGATAGACCAATTGAAAACAAAAGAATGGGAGCATGTTGGGATATAAATTTCTTTAACAATTTCCAAACCATTTCTTCTTAAAATGTCCTGAATGAACATAAAGTTTGGGGCAAAAAACTTTCCAAGGTCCAATTACATTATAGACAGGCTAGATCTAGAGAATTTCAAGGAATGCATAAATAATGAAATTATAATGAAGGAGAGGTAGAGACCTCCCTTGGATCCTGAGGGAACTGGTGGATTAAGTTGCTAAACCACTAACCATCATATTTGAGAAGTTGGGGCAGTTGGGTGAAGTTTCTGCTGACTAGAAAAGGAGAAACATAACCCTCATTTTTAAAAAAGGAAAAACTGAAGACCCAGGGAGCTACAGGCTAGTCAGTCTCACCTTTTCCCAGCAAGTTCATGGAGCAGTTCCTCCTTGAAACTATGCTAAGGCACATGGCAAATAAGGAGGTGACTGGTGACAGACAACATGGTTTTACTAAGGGAAAATTGTGCCTGACAAATTTGGTGGTCTTCTACAATGGGGTTACAGCGCTGGTGGATAAGGGAAGAGTAAGTAATCATCCACTTGGACTTGTGCAAAGTATTTGACACTGTCCCACATCACATCCTTGTCTCTAAACTGAAGAGGCATGGATTTAACAGATGGAACACATGGTGCATAAGGAATTGGCTGGATGGTTGCACTCAGAGTTGCCATTAATGGCTTGATGTCCAAGTGGCGAGCAGCTATGAGTGACATTCCTCGGGGGTCATTGGTACTGGAAGCGATGCTGTTTAATACCCTTGTTGGCAACATCAACAGAGCGACTGAGTGCACCCTCAGCAAGTTTGCTGACGACATCAAGCTGTGTGGAGCAGTGGATACCCTGGAAGGAAGGGATACCATCCAGAGGGACCTGAACAGGCATGAGCTTGTGCAAACCTCATGAAGTTTAATAAGGCCAAGTGCCAGGTCCTGCATGTGGGTCGGAGCAATCCCAAGCACAGATACAGTTTATGTGGAGAATGGATTAATAGCAGCCCTGAGGAGAAGGACTTGGAGGTGTTGGTGGATGAGATGCTCAACATGAGCCGGCAAGGTGTGCTTGCAGCTCAAAAACCTAACCACATCCTGGGCTGCATCAAAAGTATGGCCATCAGGTTGAGGGAGGTGATTGTACCCCTCTACTACACTCTTGTGATACCCCACCTGGAGTNCCCCTCTACTCCACTCTTGTGATACCCCACCTGGAGTACTGTGTCCGGCTCTGGAGCTTCCAACATAAGGATATGGACCTGTTGGAACAGGTTCAGTGGAGGGCCAATGAAGATGATCGAGGGCTGGGGCAACTCTCCTATGAAGATGGGCTGAGAGTTGTTCATCCTGAAAGCATTGTTCATCCTGGAGAAGAGAAGGCTCCAGGGAGACCTTATAACAGCCTTCCAGTACCTGAAGAAGGCCTACAGGAAAAACGAGGAGGGACCTTTTACAAGGGCATGTAGTGATAGGACAAGAGGTAATGGCTTCAAACTAGAAGAGGGTAGATTTAGATTAAATATTAGGAAAAAATTTTTTTACTGTGAGGGTGGTGAGACACTGGAATAGGTTTCACAGAGAAGTTGTGGATGCCCCATCCTTGGAAGTGTTCAAGGCCAGGTTGGATGAGGCTTTGAGCAACATGGTCTATTGTCAGGTGTCCTAACACATATATTTCCCCAGAAACTAGTTTTTTAAAGAAAATCCTTGTAAAGATGTCAGTCTCCCCAAATGGCAGCAGAGGATACTGGAACACATTCTCACCTGCTTCTGTTTCCTTTTCTTTGCCAAAGGGTCCAAGTGCTTCAGTAACACACAGCCTTGAAAATACTCCCTCATGTATTTTATTGCCATAAGTTGTCTTAGTAAAACTAGTGGAGCATAAGTTGTCTTAGTAAAATCAGTGGAGCTAGTTGAGCTGGAAATGTTAAGCAAATGTTTGCTGGATTGGTTCCCAAGCAGTGTGGCTGATATTTGTCATGTAAGGGACATCTTTTCTACAAACAGCTCCGTGTCTGTGTGTGAGTGCATGCATAAAACGGGGAAAGAAAGACTGAGAGAGACAGTGGCAGAGACACAGGTTCAGCACAATCAAAAATGTGCTTTTTGCAGCATTGGATGGTTGGTCTTACCAATTTAGGTCCTTCAGATTTTATGCTCTCTCTCATAGATATAATATAACTTTAATAGTTATTGGGAATACAAGCTTAAAGTTTGTCTGTGTCTGCAGGGATTTGAATCTCCTAATGAGACAAACTTTAATTCAGTTGAAGAAACAGGAAATACATATATAAACTGTAAGTATCACACACAATTGCCTTTCTTCAGGGATCAGACCTGAACAACAGACAGAAAAGAAAGTAATAATGACACCCATTTGAAGACTAAACTAACTTTGACTTTGATATTTTATTTTTAAAGGGAGAACAAAGCAACTAGATGTAACAAGTATTCAATCAAATTTTAAGAGCGTACAGTGTCGTCGTTATCTCTTTGCTGAGTAAACCTCTTATGGCCATATGTTCACACTTCAGCTGAGCAAAAATGCTTAACAGAAAAAGCATAAGCAAATCTATTAAAATATCACTAATAAAGTCTAAAAGCGACAGTAATTATGATACAATTGGATTTAGGACTCAGTGCTGTTTGGCACCTTTGGCCTTCTGTACAGTTCTGTCTTCCCGAAGAGTGACGAGAGACTGTTTCAAATGTTTTTGCCAGCTGTGCACTCTGTGAGTCTGAATCAAAGCTCACTGACACCAGCGTGCTTTCGTTTAAACCAAAGCCTGCACTGTAACTACTTTCAAACACTCAGAAATCATAGACTGGTTCAATTTCTCCACCAAATGATAAACTCTAATAAAACTATCATTAGGATTTTTTGAAAAGTATTTCTGGTCCCATAGTCTCTAAGATATACTTTTGACTGCGAAAGAAAGTGATTTGGAACTGTTTGAAATAAAAAGGATTTTTTTTGTATGTTCATGAGACTGAGTTTGAATTTCTGAGCTTGAATTTCAGGAAAAACATAAAACTCTAAAAGAGTTTCAGTAAACTTCACATTCTTGGCAAAAACATTTTTGCAAAATGACTTCAAATATACATTGCAATTTCATTATGCAGTTGCAGATTGTAAGGATTTATATTTCCAAAATGCAATGTCCCTTGGAGCTAGACAGGCTGGAGGAGTGAACTTCATTAAATTCAACACAGGCAAAAGAAAAATTCCCTGCCTGGGAAGGGCCTATAATTATTGTTTAGAAACACAGGCTGGGGACTAACCTGGAGGTATGGGCCAACAGCAAGCTGAGCATGAGATAGCCAAGACAGCCAGCTCTGCCCTAGCCTATATGAACAGCCAGTATATTGAGGAGAGGGGTTATCCCTGTCTGCTCAACACACTGCATGCTCCTCATCTAGCTCCCAAGCACAAGGAAGACTGAGACAAGTTCAGCAGATGGCTACAAAGATATCTGTGTCTGGAGCATTTGCCCTGTGAGGAGAGGTTGAGAGTCTGTGCCTTGTAAAGCCTGGAGAAGAGAGAACTTTGGAAAGTCCAGTAGCTGCCTACTTGCATGTACCTACAAAGAGAGTACCAAGGAGACCCAAATAGACTCTTCACAGTGATACACCGTGGGAGAACAAAAGAAAATGGGCATAAATTGAAACAGGGGACATTCTAACAATAGAAGGGATATAAGGAAAAGGTTTTCGACCCTGAGGGCAGTGAAACATTTGAGCTGGCTGCCCAGAGATGTCGTGCAAGCCCATCTTTGCAAGTGCTGAGCAGTCTGGTTTGATGCTAGAGCTTGCCCTGCTTTGGGCAGGAAGTTGGACTTAGAGGTTTTCTGAGGGCCTTTCCCACCCAAACAGCTCTTGGTGTTTGGAATTGTGCAAAATACCACACAGGTGAAACTCCCCAGAATTGTTGAAAATATGGGTGGACGTGTAATCTTTCAAAATTACTATTTGTTTCACTTTGTCAGAAAACAAAACATAGACACCTAGGATTTTTCCACTTAATCCTTTATGGACAAGATATTTCTAAAGTGTTGCTTCATTATGTGTTCAAATACTTGCATTGAGTGGTGGGGAACTATAAGGTTTTTTGCTGGGATCAGTGAAGCACTGAGGTATCACAGACTGCAATTTCCCTCTGAAAACTTATTTAAATCTTATACCATACAAAAATATTAATGAGAAATGGGGACTGAGGTGATAATTAGGGTTCAGTTGACATTTATTCAGTTGACACTCCTTGTTATATTTATTTCCATTTGGAATGTTTTGTTGAAATTCCAGAGTTCTCCCATCTGATTCAGACTGGATAATGCAGTTCATTCAGTTGTATGGTACTTCAAGGCTGAATCTCTTTTTCTTGTAAACCTAATGTGACCTGCTACACTGCATCTGCCATTTGTGAGCAATTCTCTGCAGGAACCCTTAATGATATGTATTTGTACTGACGTAGAAACAAAAGCTACAGAACAAATGATTGTATATATATTATCCAGGGTAAATAGTGGAGGGAATAAAGAATAATAATCTCTCTATATATGTCTCCTTATCTACACTTCTGCGTTTCTTCATTTCCTTGCATGGTTTTGTGAATTTGCCTTGGCCGCCCTACTTCCCCTCCTTTATTGCTTCTGGAGGAAACAGACTGCCTCAGCATGTGGTCAGTATGTTCCTTCTATCTCCCTATGCCTTTTTGTATGCCTGACAGCTTTGTCTGATACTTTGTGGGTGGTCCAATCTCCTCCAGCATCTTTAAAGTTTAAAAGTTTTGATGTCATGCCAAGCTCATGGGAGACATGCAGTTCTCCTCCTCAACCTTGTTCCCTTGAGCATTTTTTCCTCATGTTTCAATTCCTTTTAACACCTTAGAGTCAGACAGATTAGTGTCATGAAGAAAACCTTACTTCTTTCCTAGAATTCATGCCAAACTATATGCTTGTGCAATATCTGATACTATAAGGTCCAGACTCTTACCAGAACACAGAATATTAGAAAATAACCATTCCTTGTGTATACATCCCATCAGATGGCAGAAAGATATTGGTTTTATTTATGCACCTGTACACTTCAGAAATGTTCTAAGTAGCATGCAGAAGCTATACATAACACCAAGCTATTATTGTGAAAGCACTCAGTGTCTTTCCAGAATCCAGCTTTATCAACCTGTTAAAACAAGTGTTCACCAACTTTTACTTTATTCGAGTAGGAAAGGAAAGAAAAATGTGTTCTAAGCTGTGCACTAAGAGAAATCATTGTGGCAACATGATGTTTAGCAGAATAACATAAAGAATATCTTGGTATGTATCTAAAATAGTCAAAGTGAAAACATTTAAAATGAAAATTTTCACATTATCAGGTTGCTTCTTTTAGATAACACGAGTGCCTATCACATTCATATCAGAGAGAAAATGTATCTGATCTTTGAGGGGAGGGAGTAGCAGGTCCTATGTTAAAAGTCTATGCTTACCCCATGATCTCAAGTCAGACTTACTGAGTATGGAACTGGAATCCAGAGAAAAGCTACCTTCACTTGCAGGAAGTACTGTGGGATGGCTATGGGTGCTCCCATGTGGTACCCGGAACTTATCCTACTGAATCACAGGTAGGCTGCTCTATCTCACACAAAAGCACCAGTGCACCATTGAAAGAACTCTGCTTCTTTAGGGAAGTTGGACAGACTACCTGCCATTAGTCTGTCTGGAGAATGTACTTCTGGATGGTTTTGCCTCCACCTTTCTTAAACATCACAATCACTGCATTACAGAGAAGGTCTATTTACTCATCAGATATTCACCATTAGGATCATATTCAGGTCTTGTCAGATTGTTGTGAAACTGATATAGATATGAGCAAGAATGTAGCCTGCTCACTTTCTACAGAAAGTAATTATGGAATTTGTCTTACAGGGTTAAGAGTATGAAGTATTAAAGGAAAAATGCAAACACTAGCACTGCAAGATGAGAGGTCAAGTGAACCAAAATCTTCTGATAGCTGGTTCATAACAATGTCTCTAAGTGGCTTTCTAAAGCCTCTCAAAATTTAAACAACAATATTTAACTGACAAACAGACAGAAATCTACAAGAGCAGTAAAGGGACATCTTTTCTTATAAAAGATACCCACAAAAACCTGACAGTACATATGCTAGGAGACTTTGACCCACAAAGAAATATTTTGGCAGAATATGTGAAAATCACCACAAACAAAAAAGTCAATTTTGCTCAGTTGTAATGTTAAAATATGAAATAGCGTTATATTTGGTGCAGTTTGCTGTGGACTAACACTTAGGAATTCTTGTTCAAACACCAAGTTACTGTTAATTTTGTTTTAAGTCAACTCAGATTAGAAAAATTTTAATTGCTTAGTCCAATCTTGGACCTGTGAGGGACAGTGCTCTGGTCCATCTCCTTTATTGGGTTATGGGAATCCAAGTTCAGTTTTCACAGATGAAGGCTGAACTTCATAAGCAACTTAGACTCATGGGTTCCCTGTCTTTTCTTTTTTTCTTTTTCTTTTTTTTTTTTTTTTCCAAGCAGTCAAGTGTAGCTTGAGGTGAGGTTTTATGCCTAGTTTAACACCACTGAAGAAAATACCAGTGAAAAGAAAGAAGAAAAAATTTAGCAAAGAATAATACTTCCCCTTAAGCTTCACAGGGGAAATACAAAATATAGAATTATAGAATGGTTGGAGTTTTAGGTACTGGAAGGATGTTGTGAGGTCTCCCCTGATTTCTGGAGTGGTCCTTGTAGCCATCAAGGACTGGGCTCTCCTACTGTTTCTGTAAATCCATTTCACCCACCCAACATGTCTCACCTATTGGATTTCTACTTCTTGAACTTCTACTTTGCATTTTCTCCTTTCATTGCATAATCACCTCTTTACATCAGCGTAGTGATTTTAACATTGAAACTATAATATGGACATATACCAGTACCTGCTCTCCCTACTCTAACTTACAGCATATTTGATCCATATTTTTATAAAACATTCTGGTAAAACTGATGTCTGTTAAAGTAGAAGTTTCATCTAGTAAAAAACATTCTAAACTGTGAGCAGTCATTACTTCAAGTAGCTCACTAAAAACATGTAATTTTCCCAGCAAATAAACATTGTTAGCATTTTGTGGTTTTTTTCCCCCTAACTATTCTGCCTGTATTGGCTAGGCTTATTTTCTGCTTTTCTTGTAAAAATGCAGAGGCAGCAGCTGTGTATTTGTAAGAGGCTGAGGCAGACCTAGGGGTTGAGGTATGAGGGTTTTATCTCATGCATTTTCAGAAGTGCTTTATGTTGCTATTAATTGTTTCTTGTTCAGAAAAACCCAAAACCTGGGAACCCTCCAAGTATTTATGCTTTCAAAATAAAATCCATGCGAAAATAGTGATTGACATTGATTTTTAAGTTGGCAAGCTGTAAATTTTTTGTCTAAAAATTCCAAAGGTGGTGGCACTGTCATTGACTTACTTTATGATGGTGTGAAAATGGATAAAGACAATACATGAGAAGGAAGAACATCATAACTCTTCATTCAGAAATCTCTTCTGTCTCCCAGAATAACAAGAAAAGTGAAATGAACAGATTGCATACAACTAGGCAGAGCTGTATTACTTCACAAAATTAAATGATCAGCATGGTACTATGTCAGTTCTTGTTGTTGCAATTCACAGAATACTTTCAAAATGAACAGGTGTGCCATCAATAAAATTGTGTTATATTTCCTTATGTTTATAAGGATATCTGTGCAAAGATCAGATAAAGTACCTTGTATACTTTTCATGAAAACAGAAGCTGGTTTATGACTCCTTTTCCCCCCAAAAAATATGTGAAGAAACTGCCAGAATGGAGTAAGCAATTAACATCTTTGGGTTAAGTGTGCTCTGTAATAGGATCTTGTGATGGAGAGTTCTGTAATTGAAAAAAGTCCTATTAATTTTACCCCATCATTCAAAAAATAAATAGGGGGTGTGTCTTCAGGAAACTAAGGCATCAAATGCTGATTTTATATCAGTTCTTAATCTCCAAGTTGTTTTTATTATGTAGCAGATGATAGATTTAAAATGGAACAATTTAATGAATTGTAAACTTGCAGTTCATTGGAGAAGATTTGAACAATGGCTCCAACTCTTGCACTGTTTTTATCACACAGCAAAAGGAGGTCTCCAACAGCTAATTCTACTGAGCCCAATGGACATAAAGAAGAAAACAAATAAAGCAAAAAGTCCCATCTGAATCTTCAAATGCATAAAAGGCCAAGAATAATTTTGATTCAAAGTGACTGGCACCTTAAAAATAAAACAGTAGCATATATGACGATAATACCCCTTTTGAGAAATTCAGCTGCAGACCCAATCACATTTTGAGCTTCAGAAATCCCTCGTGGGACATTGTATTTCCACTGTAGAGGTGGAAAAAGGACTCAGATAGAGGATGAAAGGTACAATTGGACAGCTGGCCTAACATCTTTGACAAACACAAAAGTAAATTATGAATTCACATTAATGAATAATAGACCATAATGCAAGTAATTGAAAGCAAGAGGCCTCACAGAGAAGAAAAGACTAACACAGATCGAGAGTTCTATAAAATGTAGAACGGATACATATCTTGTCTGACCTCAAAACAAGGAAACTAGTAGTTAAAACATTCAGAACTTTCACTTTAGAATCACAATATGATGTTAAAGGAGGAAGAGCTCATGAAAGCATAGATAGATGGATTTATTCACTAAAAATTTAATTATTTCACTTCATAAAACCAGTGTAGAAACTTACTGATCAGATTTTAGACACCACTTTTTTTTCCCTAAGTCTGGAAACCTCTTCTTACTCGCAATCACTTTAAAGCATTCTAAGATGCTGTTCTGTCCCTCCTCCCTCTGTCCTTTCCTCTTTCTTTTCCCCCACTCCCTTGTTCCCACAGGCATAGATGTATATCAAGGGATAAAGAAAGGGTCCATGGTTCAAAGGGACTTATTTTGAAATGTCAACATTTTGAACTCCAAGTCTTGTTCTCTCATTCTCTCCTCCTCTACTTACCAATAGAAGTTCCTAAATGGTTGTGGTTTTTTTAATGCAATCTTTAGAAAACACACAAAAAATTTTAATTAGAAACTTTGTTAATATTTTATTTCCTCGTTTTTCTCTCTCAGTATATTTTTAGAGAGAAAATTACTTGTCTCAGAATTTATTCCTACTTATTTCTAATTCAAAAAGAACATTGAAGAGTAAATACCTAGTTTATGGCTTTTTTCTTCAGGCTATTATTAATGTTTGGTTTCTTCGTGGAGGACCCCACGTCTTATTCTTTTTCTGTAAGTGCCCAGCTCAAAAAGGACAATATTACCTGTCTGATAGACTTTAGTCAACATATTTTTTTTATTTCCCCTTACTTTTCCTTTTGGGCTATTCAATTTTTCATTTTCTATTTTCTATTTCTACTCTTCCATTTGGTCAAAATGATTCTCAGGTTCCTTGAAGATCTACATTATATCAGAGATTTTTAATAGATGGAAAATATACTGAAGTGATTAGCTCAGATGATCATAGAATCATAGATCATACGGTTGGAAGGGACCTCTGGAGATCATCTAGTCCAACCCCCCTGCCAGAGCAGGGCCACCTTAGAGCAGGTTGCACAGGAATCCATACAGGTGGGTTTTGAATGTCTCCAGAGACGGAGACTCCACCACCTCCCTGGGCAGCCTGTTCCAGTGCTCTGCCACCCTCAAGGTAAAGAAGTTCCTCCTCATGTTTAGGTGGAACTTCCTATGCTCAAGTTTGTGCCCATTACCTCTTGTCCTGTCACTGGGCACCACTGAAAAGAGCCTGGCCCCATCCTCCTGACACCCACCCTTTAAGTATTTGTAAGCATTGATAAGGTCGCCCCTCAGCTGTCTTTTTCCAGACTAAAGAGACCCAATTCCCTCAGTCTTTCTTCATAACAGGGATGTTCCAGTCCCCTAATCATCTTGGTAGCCCTGTGCTGCACCTTCTACAGCAGTTCCCTATCCTTCTTCAGATGAGGAGCCCAGAACTGGACACAGTACTCCAGTTGCGGCCTCACCAATGATTCAAGAGTGAAAAAATACTTGCTTAATTTGAAACTGACATTCATTTTAATAGAAGGCAGAAGAGACTAAGGTGTTGTTATATCACATAACATTGATACTATGTAATGACAGGAATGTCAGATACGGCGGATGGGTCTTTAGTGAAGAAATTAATGTCTGACTGTAAATCTTTCCTTAAAGTTGCTTCATGTGGAATCAATGTGGAATTTATCTTAGATAAAAGGCTGAAAGCATCTATTTTGTATTCTTGAACAGGTGGAATACTTCTACATCATTTCTTTCTTATCAGTTTCAGTTCCTTCTGTTTTTCACTGTCATCTTGCTAGGTCTTTCCAAAACATAAGTGAGTTTAAATTTCTTGGTATGTTATATCTTTATGGTCTTTAATTTATGCTCCTTTTGGACTACTAAAGTTTCTCATCCCTGGAAGAGACAGTTATCAGACTTTTAAGAAAAGCGACTTATAGGTGTGTTACTTGCCAATACTTAGCAAGAGTGTTCCGCTTGTATGCATAATTGCAGACAATTGTAACAAATTTTAAAGCTGAACAGAATTTACTTAAAATTAATATAGTTACTATTACGTTAGATTGGTCTAGTCCCTAAGGACAATAGACAGTAGCTTAAAATATTAATATTCATATTCATAAAATATTCAAACAAGATATTTGAATTACAGAAATACAATTGTTGGACATCTACTCACTAGAAGTAACAATGATCATAAACAACAAACAAAAGGACAGTGTTGTATCTTGTGAGGTAAAGGTTCAAGTTTGTTCTAATGAAGACACTTTAATTCCAAAGGACACTTTAATCCACCAAGATAAGGTGAAAATGCATAATGTGAAAAGCATAATGGAAATAGAACAGTAATTAAAAACAGAACAAAATACACCACATTCAGCATCTTAAAAAAAAAAAAATTAAGATAATCCACTTTGGAGATAATTTAAGAAATGCCCTGAAATTAAATACAATTCTGATTAAACTATTTTCTCTCATGGTTTGTATACAGTCTTGTCACAGAACAGATTATGTCTGAATCCATAAAATTCTGCCTTTTTTCAATAGAGGCCATTGAAAAAGTGCTTTGAAGCATTTAAGCTCTGTTTAAGAATGAGCAGTTAGGACTCATTTTGGATAAGCCTTCAGTAAAAACTCCATAAATAGAAAAATTTTAGCCGAGGTGCTTACATACACCCCAAGGTGTATACCTCAGCTGCCAGGGTCTGACACTCCACCCAAAAGAGGTTTTGGGGTGAATAGAAAAGCTCAAACAACATTTCCAGCACATAAAAAATTTAGATTCTTAGGCTGGGGTGATACATGACCAGACACTGAGTAAAGGATTGTCTTAAGTCCTCATACAACACATGAAGCAGCTAAGGGTCAAAATGTGCCTTCAGCTGTGCTCCTGTCTTGAAGGTATTGTCCTCAGGTACTATAGCCCAATCCCTCTGTTTGCCTGTTCAATTGGTTTGTTGGATTTTAGTACTCATCTTTTAACAGTTAGTTATAAAATTTAAAATGCCTTTCATTTTAAGTGTGGCATAAGGAGGATAAAGAAAAGGAAAAGAAAAAAAAAAGATGTAGTTGTGATATCCAGCTGTTTCTCAGAAGCCCAACATCAGCACATTCTCTTGATTGGTGGGCAACCATGTGGGAGACACCAGTCCTTTGTTCAGGCTTTTGCTACAAAAACTGTTAGTGCATTTTACATCCTACTGTCAACAGTAACAACACAGCAAAACAGGATGAGAACCTGGCCCAGCCCTCACTGCTTGCCTACAAAGTCACATTTACACATTTTTCATACAGCTTGGATCAGTAGTCATATCTCATAATTAAAAGGCTATTCTTTATCCTTTGATGCAGAAAATATTATTTGTGATTGTAATATATTGTAACATAAGAAAATCATTATTTTTATTCCTCTACTGCAAAATGATGGGCATGCACCTCAGTCTCTTGTGGCTGAGCTTCAGGATCACGAGTTGGTTCTGTGAAAGGGAAACTTCTGCTTGTCTGACAAAGCCAGCAACAAAGTGAAACATTAAATCTGTACCCTGTGTATTACTTGTGTTCCTAGGTCAAATTGTTCAGATGAATTTATGTTTATTAAGAAAAATCTGTCTCCTACGTAGGCCTAAGTGAGCTAAGAAGTATCAGTTGGTAAATGTCAAGGTGGAGGCATGTACAAGCATGTGCAGGAACAGAACTGTGCAATGTCTGGAGAAACAAAACAAAAACAGGCAATTCATTCTGCAAAGAGCAGAAATAAGAACTCATATTTACTAAGAAGTTTTGCATTCTAAAGTGCCTTTACTTTTTGCATTCCATATCTCTTAAAAAATCAGTAAATCTACATGTTTTCCATACGTAGCAAAAATCTATTTCCTTTATTTTTTCTAAATCCCTCCCTTTGCATTATTTTTTCATGCCCGTCCAAGCCATAAGCAGCCAGTTTCTCCATGAGAATGCCGTGGAAAAAGGTGTCAAAACCTTTATTAAAATCTAGGTAGACAACATCCACAGCCTTTCCCTCATGCACTAAGTGTGTCACTGTGTCATAGAAGGAGATCAGGTTAGTCATAAACCCATGCTGACTGGGCCTGATTGCCTGGTTGTCTTGTATGTGCTGTGTCATGGCACTCAAGATGATCTTCTCTATAACCTTTTCAGGCACTGATGTCAGACTGGCAGATCTGTAGTTCCCTGCCCTTCTTGTGTATGGATTTCAAATTTGCTAGACACCAGTCAACTGATACCTCCCTGGTCAGTTAAGACTGCTGATAAATGATGGAAAGTGGCTTGGTGAGAAACTCTGTCAGCTCCCTCATTAGCCTTGGCTGGATCCCATCTGTCCTCATAGACTTGTGTGTTTCAAAGGGGTGTAGCAGATAGCTAACCATTTCCCCTTGGGTTATGCAATTACTCATTGCAATTGCTAAGATGTGGTGGGACAGCTCACATGATTGGAATGTTGTCAAGGAAGGCTATGCCCTTTTCAGGAGAGACAGGCCAACGAGACGTGGTGCGGGAGTTGAACTCTATGTGAGAGGCCAACTGGAATGCACCGAGCTCTCACTGGGTGTGGATGAAGAGAGGGTTGAAAGCTTATGGGTAAGGATTGAAGACCAGGCGAATATGAGGGATACTGTTGTGGGAGATTATTACAGACCACCTGATCANTGAGGGATACTGTAGTGTGATTTTATTACAGACCCCCTGATCAGGATGAGCAAGCTGACGAGGCTTTCTACAGACAGCTGAAGATAGCTGTCTGGGGACTTTGATCACCCAGATGTCTGCTGGGTAGACCACACTGCCAGACACACACAGCCCAGGAGGCTC
>VXBO01005742.1:7433-23797 GCA_013400135.1 Rhinoptilus africanus | reverse complement strand
GTGTCAGCCACCCCTCCCAGTTTTGTGTCATCAGCAAACTTGCTGAGGGTGCACTCTATCCCCTCATCCAGGTCATTGATGAATATATTGAAAAGCACTGGGCCCAGTACTGACCCTTGGGGAACACCGCTCATCACTGGCCTCCAGCTAGACTCTGTGCCCCTAATCACAACCCTCTGGGCTCTGTCCATCAACCAGGCCAAGCCACTACTTCTCACCCATGTCAATAAGTGCTTTAGAAACATCATTAGCCTTTCTCATTTCTGTGGGAGAGTTCTCCAGGCTGCGACTCCCGAGAGGAGTGAGGAGACTTCTGAAGCTTGGTATCCTGTGTCTCAGAGTATTTCAGATTCTTGGTGAACACACAGAGTTTAAACGATTCCACACTGTTTTTATTCTCATTCCAGTGTACCTTGTACAGCCCACCATACAGTCAGAATTTACAAATGGCAATGGAGCAGCTGGATTCAGTATTCAGTTATTGAATCTAGCCACAATTTCTTCCTATTTCCACAAAATATAAATAACTAGGAAGTGAGTATGAAACACACAGCCCACTGTAGGAGGGTGGAAAGTATTGATAAAGATCAGCAGCAAGTGTCAATGAGCTGATCCAAGAGGAAAACAGGGACGAGCAACAACAGAGAGGATCCCTAGTCTATGTATACCCAAACTACGTCAGTTTGCACTGTTCCTTCTCATGTTTGAGTCTCTTAATCAACGCCACAGTGTATACATATGTCAGTGTACAAATAGCTATGTGTCTTGAATGTAAATATTAAACATTAAGAACACACAAAACCAGAAGAAGCAGCATTTTAAGCAATCAGGCCTAATCCAAACATCCAGATGCAGAGTCTCCTGCTTAGAGATGTAGATTTATATTTGGACTTCACAGGTCACTCTGATTTTATCAAAACTCAGAACTCCACATAGTTCTGCGTATTACAGCACTTCTGTTCTATTTTTAAAACCAGAAAAATCCTTTCTTATCCTTAATATCTACTTGTAACAATACCTAAAATGGTTGGCCCCTGCTAGCACAAAACTACCAAGCCTAACTCTTAATCAGAGTAGGTTCAGATCAGTTTGTGCTTTGACAGGATTCCTTAAGTATCCATAGTCATTAGAGGAAAAACAAAGAAAAGAAAAAAGTATATGAAAAAAAGAAACCAACCCCCATCATGTGTCAAATTGTCCAAATCTTGTAACAAGATAGAATCGTTATACGAAGAACTATGTTAAAAAGCATTGCTTTCAAACAACCATCTTCTGTTTGTTCTGTACTTAAGACAAAGGACTTGATTCTGCCGCCTTGACTACCAGCATGACTACCAGAGGAGCTGGCAGTCACGGTGCAGTATGACTACTGTAGCTGTAGTCACCTAGCTGGTAGTCATGCTGCAGTAGCTGATGGAAGGCCTGTCGTCTTTATTTAAACATCCATTTAAAGAACACACTCCAGATTGATGAATACATTACATGAATTACAACTGGACCTGTCAAAGGAGTAATTTGCTTTAAATGGGTATGAAACATTTTGCAGCTATCTTAATCTTGGTCTTCTAAGAGAAATACCATGTCTGTCCACGAACACGACAGAGCGTCCTGAGCCTTCACTGTCCAGCAAGACAACACATAAAAGGAATCTTTGCTCTTTTCTCTTGGATGGCTGTCGGCTAATGTCTCTAGTATGTTTTGGTATTTTTCTTCTGCAAGTCAGTTACGAAATCTTCCAAAAGGCTTGCATTGTTCCTCTCCAATGGAATGTGCTGAAGGAAGCAATGTGAGCAGTGCACTCTCAACCCCCTCAGTTTCCTGCTGCCCCCAGCTGCCCTGCACATTGTTGGGATGTGCAAAAATTGTAAACAAACCTGGGATTACAAATCTATCTCTTCCCCACTGCCTGATGGATACATTTTGGAAATAGTACCTTTTGCATTGCTGAACAACCTGTCACCTGTGTCCTCCTCTTAAACCTCAAGTTTTACAGATGAAGGGACAAGTAAGAATAATGCGATAGATCATACCAGGATACTGCAAGTGCTCCGAATGCACTGCTAGGTTATATTTATGCATGATGAAGCAAAAGGAGTTCACTTCCTTTATGTGCAGGAAAAACTGATAGACTACTGATTTTTCTTCCCCTCTGGTCCATGATCATTTTTACCATTCTGTAAAATAAAACTACTTTGAAGCTGTCAGTTTTCTCCAGTCCATTGACATAATCCTAATCCATCTGTCATATCCATCACTAGGAGAAGAATGAAGTCCTTTTATGATAATAATAACTAGTTTAGCAAGTCCTCTGTGGCTTTTTTGAAAAGAAGAATATAGATTTCTAGGACACCAGATGTATATTTGAAAAAGTCAGCCTATGGATTTGTAATGGTCCAATCAAGATCAGGATCAATCCTATATTTTCATGAACTCCTGATTCTCATCTAGCTAAAATAAAGATTTTAGCACAGGAAAGGGTAAACTGAATGCTACTCACATGCACTATGAGGCTTACCATTCCCTCCACAATCCATCACAAAGCTGTGACGGCACTCCACACTATGAACTAGCTCATCATTCCAAAATGTTAACCTGCTTTTTACAAGAGCCATCAAAAAGCTACACAAAGTGTTTGTAACAAGGAGAAGTGTTTAAAATAGACTATAGTGAAACTGAAGTCCAGTGTGAATGGCAAAACAGAGTATAGAATACAACCAAACAGAAGTCCTTCAATCATAAAGGTCATATGAGGTATAGCACAAGAATTTTTAATGGGAATTTACCGAAGTAATGTGGAAAAATGTCATGACAGGACCAGCTTTATAAATAGACTTAATTCACTAATTATATAAATGCATAGAGTTCATTTAGGGTGTGTTACTTTGGCAGCCTGCAAAGAGCTGGATACACCAAGCAAAGCAGACAGTAACGCAGAACATCCAGAATATTGAGAACGTACGTTGTCCGCTTTGGGATGTTTAGCACAGATTTACAAAACAAAGTTTAAACCATAACAGCAGGCTCCCTGAGAGTTTCTGAAGCGGCTGTTAAAATAATAAATAAATAAGCTTGCCCAAAATCAGATGAGTGGCCTGGAGAGTGCTTTATATTTTTGGCTTAAGATGACAGATACGTAGGATTCATATGCTTACTACCTCAGCCACTGTGCTAACAGCCTCTTAATCTAGACCATCCAGGCCCTCAGCATGTGGTTTTCCTCTTACACCAGGAGATACATATAAACATAACTTTTGTTAATTTGGGGGGGCTTTTTTGTGGTTTGTTTGTGTTTTGGGTTGGGTTTTGTTTGTTTGTTTGGGGTTTTTGTGTAGAAAGATCAGCAAATGTGTCTCTGTTGTCTTGCACCATGCAGTTTTTAGCAAAAACAGGAAGCCTTTCCACAAGATGTTACCGTTTTCAAGTATAAAAAAGTTTTGACTACAGACACATCTTGATACTGCATATCATATAATCAAATAGATATGTATTATGCATATACAAATGCAATCTCAGAATTACACAAGTCTCACAAATAATCAGACACTGTCTGCTTCTTTATTCTTTATGTATTTTCCCATCCAAAGTTATCCAAAGTGAATACAGAATCATGTTTACTACCGACATGTCTAAATATCAGGCTTTCTGATAGCACGGTTATAGCCTTGTTTCTCCAACTTATGTCAACTGCCCACAAAATAAATATGGCTTTTATATAGTAGTCTGTTACTTGTAAGAAGAAAATGCATTTTAAAACACATTCTTAGTCTTGTCCTATACACAACAAATGTGATCACAGCAAAGGTCCATGTAACCAAGTACTGTGCAGCAATTTGGGAATATTTAGAGAAGAGTTTGTATAAGACTGGATGTATCTATGCTTTTTTTTTTTATCCATCATGTTGTTCTACTGTCCACCAACTTGCTCTATGGACTTCCTAAACAGAAGTCATACTTCTGTTATTTAAAAATTATTTAAAAAGCATTTTGAAATGCTGCATGATTTTTTCTTCTATGAATTTGTCAGCAATTCTTTTCAAACTTCTGTTATCTTTTAGTTTAACTTCACATTGGTAACTGAATTCTTTGTTTCAAGCTTGCCTTTTGGTGCTTCTCACTTTATATGCTAGAACACAGCAAACAATCATTCTTTTTTCACCTCTCCTTTACCTTCATGGTATATAAACTAAACTTGAAGGATGAAGCCACACACTATGTAACATAGGGCCTTGAAAATTTAATCCATAAAATATTTTTCATGGTCACATTGATGCAATCCAAACGAATGGATTGATTTAACTTAATTCCACAATGTATTTTAACATAGTTTGGCTTCTCATTCAGAGAGCTTCCTAGCAACTTCGTATCTTTTTATCTACTGCCAAGGATCATGTTTTCCTATCCATCTTGGCTCAGAAAAACTTGGCAGGAAAAAAATGCAGGAAGTAGTGAGCTACTACAGTTTTGAGAAAATTTAGGAATATTTCAACACTTTCTATTGTGTCAAACTTCATAATTAAAATAGCAAAAATAAATCCAACCTCCAAGGAAGTAGGTGTGTTAGGGGCAAATACTTAAACCTGAAAGTAACTTGATAACTCCTGGATCTTGGTCCCACACATACACAAACACAAGATTAACTACTTAAATAACTCAGAATTACCTAACATTGTTTAATTCTTGTTTGGCAGGTTTGGTAGTGACTGTAATTGGCTCTGTAACGATGGCATTCTTCAGAGCATTACAAATTTTGAACCAATTATGTGCAACAACCACTGAACCTAAGAATGCTGTAACAGAGGCAGTTAACAAACACTGAAGGGTATTCAAACACAAAATAAGATCAAATTCTTTCTCTAAGAAACTAATAATAACAACAATAAAAACAATGAGGACATGTGAACTATTTATTAATTGTAGACAGATACCATTTCAAGGGAAAACAAACTAAAGTATAATACAACAGCCTCTTCTAAGCAAACATTTAACTCTAAGTGGACCTCAGACTTCCTAAAGCTTTATAAACTATATACCATATAGAACCTATTTTGATATTTCAGATTTAACATCTCTTAATAGTGAATTAAATTTTCTAAAAGTAAGAAGTAGAAATTCAATACCATTTTAGCAATTTGATGAGTAAACGAGGTTAAGCTTGACAGAGCCGACCTGCATTAAGTGGTTTTGTATGGTCTGAAATAGTTGAACTTTTTCTTTTTCTATCCATTCTGATAATGGTTATAAAATTACTTCCAGCTCTCTACATCATTGCCTTTAAAATCTTGTGAAATAATCTTTTCATGCTGATCTTTATCATTTTCACCTACCTTTTGCAAAAAGGATGAATCACAATGTTGAGATTTAATTCAAAAGTACTCTTAGAGTCTCACCTTAACAAAAGGGAACTTGTTCCCTTATCAATTGCTCCTTTCACCTCCCGGATGTCTTTTTAGAAGCTGTATCTATTTTCAAAGAAAATATATTAATGTTAAATTCAATATAAAAGGTCAACCTCCCCCCCATTCTTTGACAACACTTTTGGAACCAGCAGGTAACAAGATCAAAGTGCACATTAAGTTCAGCTGGAAGCCTGCATCAGGTTAGTTAATGGTCATCTGTGACAACTGTGTGACTTTGGTAGATTGCTCAAGACTTCTAACACAGCTTCTAAAAAGCAACATGACATGGGAGGTTGTTAAATCACAAACATGGTTGCTTTCTGTAAGGGACTGTATTACAGCAGTGCTGTACTCTAAATGATCATGATGTTATTTTCCAAATTTAATGCCTGGTGCTAAACTTCAGCTTTAATTCAGATGGTATAAGATTTGTTACCTCTGCCAATCTCAACTCTGAAGATATTTCTGTTTCAAGTGTCTGGCAGCCTTTTATGAAGGTTATGACACCTCTTAGCCTAATCAGGCAAACCACCTGCCAGTATCTCTGCAATCAATATGCAGATTGCCCAAAACGACCTGTGTTGTTAAGAAGTGAGCAGAGCTGGAAGCATATCAGTGCTCAGATGCTCCCGTGGCCACCCTTTAAAGAGTGGAATAACAACAGCTACTAAGCCTGCTATACTAGGCATGATAAAATGAATTATCCATTTAGCAGGTGGTGTTGGGACAATATGCATTTAAGATAGTCTGTAATGATATGTTTTTCTAAAGAAATTACTTAGGATTTGCTAGAAAAATTCAGGGAGCTCTGGGAAGGGTTATTTTTAGTATATAAATGTCAACGTACCGATGTCTGATTAAGGCTCGTAAAGCTGTTGTGACTAATTCATGCCTCAAATCATATTCTACACAGGAGTGTCATGACCCAACTTTCAAACAAGTTTGCTTTAATTGGAGGATAGAAAAGGGAGTAAGAGATTAACTGAAAAGCTAAGGTACTTGATCCTTTTTTCACTGAGTATAAAGCATAGGGGGCTATGTTCATTTTCTTTTGTCCTAGACAATCTCATTAAATCTGGGGAGCCGAGTTCTGGAAAGTTGGAAAGATTTCATTGAAAAGGTTAAGAGCAATTGGATATGATAGGATTTACACCTCTTTGGAAATGCTTATTGAAAACCTATTAAATCTGTGTAAGGTTGTCTATCCAGGCTGAACTGGGAACTTCTTTTATCATTGTCCTGAATCGTTCAAAGGCTAGCTGAGTGACTATGATTTAAAGAGATATGGCACTAGCTTGAGCCCTTCATTTCTTTCACGCTAGATGAAGTATCATTTATAATAGTGCTTAATTCTATTGCTTTACTACCTGAAATTTTCAAGTAATTATAATTTAATGAGTTTTATTTTAGTGGATTTTTTTTCTAAATTCCCTTCTGTTACTTTCCCTTTTAGTAACTTGGTGGTTGCTGAGGGATTTTGTTAATCTACCAATCTGAATTCACCTTCTCATATTCAGAGACTGATATGGGAGTTTACACACAGCCACTGTGAATTTTGCAGGCCTAGCCACTGCCCTTTATTCAGAAATTGTGTAGGAGAATCTGTGGAAGTAACAATCAAAAATACAGGCACAAGGCAAGCCTTAAACGGCAGTTGAACAACTAGGCTTAAGGCAGTTTCCCTTCGTGGCAGATAGAGCAAATGCAGGGCCCCAGCAATTGTTCTGGGTGCTGTATTCTATAGGCAAAGCAGAAAAATGCAGCAGGAAAAGAAGAGAGAACGAAAGAGTCTAAACACAGAGGGAGAAGTCTGAGCAACAGGACTAGAGAAAGGAAAAAGAAAGAGCTAAAGCATGAAGTTCAGAGTGAAGCGCTGGTATCTAAAGGCTCAGATATTTTTACAATTATTTTTGTGGGTTTATTCCTTTTTATTTGTGTATTATCCTGTGACAGTGATAAGGATTTCAAAGAAATCCTTTGAGAGCACCTATTTCTTACTCCAAAATAAGTAGTTTTAAAGTCCACAAATTTTAGCTGTAATTTTTAACACTCTTATCATAACTATTTGTTGCATTTGTTCACACTGTACACAAAACTTTAATTTCTGGAATTCTTAAGGGATATTTGATATATTGGTATTTTTGTAAGGTATTTACCTTAATATTTAATTGTCATATATTCAACAAACAAACATATTCTACTATACTTCTACCATGCTTTTGGCATTTCTTTATTTTATTAAACGAATTTTAATATAAAATATGGAGTTCTGCTTGTATTGTACAAGTGTCAGGGCTCTAAGTCTTTGACAACTACATAAAAGATAGCTATCTAAATAAAGTGGAAGGAAGCTAGTAGAGTAGAAGTGTGAACTGCAGAGTTGTTTCAGATGACAGAACTGTGTCTTGCTTCTACATGTCACTACAGTCTCAGCCTATATCATAATATTTTTTTAATTTTCTTTTAAAATTCAGTATTTCCTCTGTTGTTTCACATCTGTCCAGTGAAGAACAGTAAAGGCCTGAAATATGGTATTTATCATCTGTCAGGGTATAGCCAAGCCTGACCTTACTGAAGTAGAGGACTACAGGCCTTTCAGCTCATTTATGCCTCATAAATAGGCATAATATTATGCTAAAATAGGTATAATGTTCAAGCAGTGTGCTAATATTTCTGGATAGCATTATTGGTGCTATGCTTGCCTCTTCAGAGCTACCTTAAGGATACCTGTCCAGTAGCACAGTCACTCTAATTACATATAAATTATTAGCAGTTAAACATGTTATGATATAACATCACATTTCATTTAAGGAGGCACATATTGTGAAATTTGCACTAGAAGTAATTCCCTTCATCTTTGCTTCCTATCAGTAGAGACTGACCACATCTGTCATGCTGTTGCTGTTCCCACATCAGCTCAGAGCAGCGTTATGCTGACTCCATCTCGTGCCAATAAACTCCTGAAAGCCTAGTGCAGTACCATCAGGGGGAAATTAAAATAAAGGTTAATGCCATTTTTTTAATGGTTGAGTAGTTCTTTAAAAAGACCAAAGGGAAGGTAGCCTCTGAAGCCTGAAGTATTTATTAGTCTGAGGATCATCAGGGAGTACCAAATACACCTGTCAAAGCTGAGCTTATCATCTTGTGAGGAGGAATTACAAAGTGCTTGTTACAGGAGCAGCAAAATCGGCAATACTGCTCTCCAGTTATCATTGATGAAACAAAGATGGTAGCAGAAAATGACATACAGGAATGAATAAAACATAAAATCAAACTGTAGTATAATTTCTAAGCTCAGGACTAAGATTTATGGGATTTTTTTTTCACTAAAAATGCATTACAGAAGAAGGAAAGTACGTTTAGTATACTCTGCGCGCGTGTATGTGTGCACACAAACATGTGCTAGTATAGGGGAAAATATCTGTTTTGTATAATATATATCATAGAGGTTCTTTATAGATCACGAGGAATTAATTTACCACAGTGAAAATTTTGGATTGAGAGCTATACAAATTCAGCAATACCATACTGGTAGAACAGGAGAGTATCACCTATACAATATTGGCCAGTAACTACCATCCTTCATTTGGAAGGATTATTTTGTTTGCTGGTCATGAATTCATTTTGCATCACGTGCTTGATCGTTGGTTTTCCCAAAACTAGTGCAATAAAATGACAATTACATCACAGGTTACAGTGACTGCGTTGTTTGGGTTTGTTTTTTTAGATTGGGAGGGTGCACTCTAATTTTATTAGATAACTAAACTGACCATTGAGCTGATATAGTTACTACATTCTGACATCAGGGTACCATTTCCTCATGTCCCAAGCGCTTTCTGGCCTAAAGAGTCCACAACATCGAATAAGTAGTGATCAGCAGATGAAAGAGTTACCAATAAGAAAATGAGAACAGATGATTGAAGGAACCACCAAAGCTTAATGAGGTAGAGCAATACAGTGAATCTAAGTCTCCTGTGTAGGTCCACAACCAAATTGTCATGAAAATCAATAGAGATTTTGACCACTGCTAGATTTGAGCCAGCAGTCGCTAAGCATGAAGGGTGCCCTACATTACCAATGTTTGGCAAACTGCATCGATAAACCCCCCCAATAATTAGCATAAATCCTGCCAACATTAGATTGCTGCACATGTTATTAAAAAAAAAAAAAGAAAAAAAAGGAGCCTTGTGCAATAACTTTACTGAGTTGTGTGTATATATACACACATTCTATTGGTTATTGCATAAAGTTTATCGATTTGTTTGTGCTTTGGATATTTGCTTCTGTAAGAAACGTGTGTTTTATGAATTGACCTGATGTATGTAAGGAATATTGATTGGTGTATAGCTCAATACTTGGAGAAATATATTCTCTGTGGACATATGAGCCATACCATTGTGACATTTAATAAACTGGAATAGAACGTATGCATATTTGGGCAGTAATTTAATTTGTAAGCTGCATTTCTAAACAGAGGTGTAACTTACTAAACTTGTGCTGCTGACCTGTAACATTCTTTAATGTATATGACACTGTGAAGTCTGTTTACTGGAAACCATAAAAATAACTACATAGTAACTATGTAGGTGGGCTGACAGTTTATCTGACAATTAGATCTACAGAAGCCCTGTTTTTCTTTACATCCAAACTGCTTCCAACATCTGTTTTTCAATTTACGTATTTATCAAGACCTTGAGTAAACCAGCAGGCCCTAACTGTCCTGACCAGCCACACCTGGGGTCTCCACCCACGCCTAATTTGTCCACTGGCCCAAGAGCTGCATTTAAGTTCAGGCTCTTTCCCTTGCTTGGGCTGCATTATTGGTACATTGTATTTTGCCCTGCTGCTCCTACCTTGGTGAGTGTGGATGTGCCCAGTGCTCTCTGGCTGGTTGGCTGAACTTGACTACCGTTGGAGGACCTGTTCTGCTCACCTTGCTCATGTATGGTGAGGCTGTGCCCCCTGTATTCATCCCTTGCTGCCTTCTCTTGCTGAGCAGTCTATTCTTGCCACTTTTGATACTTTTCCATAATTAAACCAGGATTTCTGTAGGGTAGCAATGTTGTAAAAAAAAAAAAAAGGTACACCCACAAAGTCCTTGTATATATGAGCACAAGTTTGTTCTGACTGTTCAAATCCCTAAACTTTTTAAGGCAGAAAAATTATTTCTTCTTTATGTAGCTTTTAACTGTACTTCAGAATGGGTTCTTCTTGTACTATAAGTATCAGAGTAACCTGCAGTAGCCTGGAAGTGCTGTTTGATATACTTCTATATTGTAAGGTGGGAGCATTTCTGGTTTCAATTACATTTTAAAAAATAGCAGTATTTTCTCTGTCTTAGGAAAGCTACTTTCCTTTTAAGGGAAACTAGAAGACTTTAGGGAAACCTATACCTTATCCTAATGTACAAATTGTATTATTGAGGGAATAGGGATGACATTGCACTGCTGCACGGCAGAGAGGAAAAAAATGGCTGTGTCTCCCTTAATTTCATTATTATTAAACCGCATTTCCAAATGAATATCAAAGTGCAACTAACTTGCTCTGAGGTGTATTTACTGACTGAAACAGGAGTGGTGAAGCTGATCAGAAGTTGAGTGCCTCAGATGAGAAACAGGCCAAGCTTTTTTTGGAAAGCAAAAGCAGCACCAAATCTGTCTATGCGCTGGGTGTGCCTGTTGTTCTTGGTTTCTTCTTGAATGACAAATAGAGGTGCATTGACAGTAGTGCAGTATGCCAGACCAAAGTTATCTTGCTATTGGGTCAGTGGCAGAAAGATGAGGTGTGAAGCTGGATTTAAAATAAAAAATACTGGAGTTTAAGAACAAGGTATAGATAAGTTTCTTAGTTAACACTTCAGAGTCATAAGGGTCAGTCTGTGATCTATGGGAACTAGAAAGATATGGCTAAATCTTGTTTGTACTTTTTTCTTCCTTTTGTTAAACTTTATCTGGTGACTGTGTCTGCCTGATGTTAGTTTGTAAATCATCTAGGGCAAGTAAGTGTAATCTAGCCACATATCAGCTTGCAAGCTTGTTCAGTGTCCATCACACTGTAAGTACATGATATGAAAAATAGTTATATCTTTCAAATCCCAGTTCTTAGCTAGCTTTCCATGTGGATGCTACCTATTTGGCTTCACTTGTGCAGTGTTCAACAAGGCTTAGTTATCAAGTTTTATCACCTGCCCAAGATTTATTTCTGTTCTAAAAAAACCCCAACTCCTAATAAGGCTAGCTCTTGTGCAGATCTAAACAGAAGGAAAAAAAGCAGTAACACAATCAACAACCTCACCCTTCCCTGTACTTGTAGGGTTTCACTAAGTGATGTGATCCAGCACACTCAAGTTATTTGCCCCATTAATGTATTAGGGAGATAAATTTGCTTAAGCTTGTTCCTGTATGACACACATTAGTGATCCTGTAACTTTTTTCCCCTTCAAGTGGTAAATTGTTTCCTTAGGGAAGGACAATCTGAGGCAGTGAAGAAAAAGACAGAAACACTTGCCAATCATAAATGTTACAGTTAATATTGGACAGGTGGACAACTGACCTGGTAGGGGCTGGTACAGGCCCGATTTTAAAGGAAAGGGGGCTGAGTGACCAGGGAGGCTGTGAAGCTCCACGACTGCAAGAGAATTGCCTGTATGGCCACACGCAAGCATTAAGGCGAGTGAGCATGCCATATAGTGCTATTGGCAGGAAGACTCTGAATCATTGTCTTGTCTCCTATGACAAATTTCATGCACCTAAAGAGCCACTCTTACTCTCTTATTCCTACCCATACCAACCTAGGACAGGGCCTAAACCATCCTGATTGGGTGCTTCTAGATCAGTTCCTCTCATCATACCTGTAGAACTGACCAAGACTGTGCACTACCTTCCACGTGGTACCTTCACCTGAGTTTTAGTTATCCTAACTAAAGAGGAACATTCTTTACCCATAAATGCATGCATGATAGAGCAAATTCACATGTTTAGCTAATAATTCTCACTCTCCTGTAAGAATGTTACAGCCGTTAATGGAATGAATATTAACCTAGGGGTGGTGCGTATTGAGGGAAGAATAACAGGCTGAAGGAAATGGACAGTGAGAAAGGACAGCGTAGCCATCGCTTTTCTGCGAATTATCTACTCTGTACTCTTTCCAGTTACAGTAAAACTTATTGTTTATTTTTAGCTTTTTGATTTATCTAACTGCTAGAGTAATTAGATAAACTATTTGTACAGTGATCCATAGTATGTGTCTATATGTGATCTTCATGAAGTTATAGGCACCCAGAAGCAATTTTAATATATTATGCGATGATAAGACATTCTGCATTTGACTGTAGCTTTACTATGGAATGGAATTTATTTCATCCTCCGTTATCACATTTATGGGTGAAATGTCTGAGAGTAGAAACTCTTCTTTTAAGGCTTATGAATAACCACACTAGACTCTTTTTCACTGGATACTTGGATCATTATGCAATTTTACTTGGACCATTATGCAATTTTTTTTCTCCCAGATTTTTCCTTGTACAAGTTCTTGATGAGAAGTAAGGCCTTGCCTTGGCTCGCTGCATTGGCATGAGTTTTTCTAGTAATATCTGATGGCTAGTTATGTTCTGGTCTGTTCAGACTTCACTAAATTCCTGGTAAGGAAGAGTTAAACATTGTCTAAAAAAAGCAGGAAGCCAGCTGCTGAAATGTGTCCTTCAGATTACCTCAGAGCTGGTCCAGGATCTAACTACTGTTTCCACTGCACATGCTCCACAATAGCAACATGAAGTGGACAGAGAAAGGCTGCCAACACTGTACCTACCCAAGCCCAGAGGGAGCACTTATTTTCACCAGGAATTTGCAGTGGTAAACTGAGAAACCATGCATTTATTATGTTATAACTTTTGACCAAGCATATTATAAGGTGAGTCAGACCTATCTTCTAAGAACTGCAACACTACAGTAATGCAGAAATGCATTAGTCTGATGCAGAAGTTGCATGAAAATAAGTCAATTTTTTCTGTACAGTGTGCATTCTGTTAGTAGAATTATAGTCACAAAGACTGTGACAACTGACAGCAGGATTTCTTAAGTCCTATATAGTGCTTATGCTTAACTTTTTGAGTGTGGACAGAAAAGACAATTATAAGCCAGCGTATTCTACAAGACTAATGCATTCACCCCTGACATACAGCAAAATTTTCTTTTGAAATGCTGGAGCTCTTTAAATATTTACTTTATTTTGTCTTGGGACAATTAGCTGAGTTTTGAATAATTTTGAATTATTGCTGAAATATACCTAATGAAGTAGATCAGTACAAGACTCTCAAAATTATCATTTTTGAAAAGTTCTGGAACATTTTTGCTACTAACTTTATAACTAAAGTCAAAATACTAATGAAGCATACCAGGAGAAGCCAGTTATGAAGCATAGTTTGGTAGATTTTCAAACTAGACATGTGTCCACTTCACTGTCCTTTCCCCCTGGTTAGTTCCTGATGGTCAGGAACTAATAGGCATGGTTGGATTTCTGTTCTTGTACCTAAAGAAATGCCTTGAGAAGCAGTTTGAGGCAGTGGCAGGAGTTGTCTCTAGTCTCTGTGCAGCAACCTGACTAAATGACTTCAGTTATCAAACTGTATTTTTCAAACTTTAAACTTATTCTATTTAAGACCATAATACTTAAAGCCACTGGTTAAAAAATTACTGTGTACAAGAAAATCTTGTTCAGTGCCCACTGCTAAGTAATTCTGGTCTGAATACTATGGGTGCACATTAAAACATATCAATTATGTTCAGAGATTATCCACATAGCAGCAGTAGCTAGATACAACTTTCAGACATTCATTTTCATACATTAAATTAATGTAGAAATATCACTAGTGACAGAACATTGAAAATAAAATTAAGCAGGGGCAAAGTGTTTCAACAGCACCACAGGATGGTCAGCTGCAAGTGAAAAATATCAGCTGTTGAACAAAAATATCTGTCACTGTTGTCCTAGGAGACTCTAAAAGGCAACAGCCACTCTTCATGACACTGACACACATTACGCTTATGCAGCAAGATCATGTTGTTCGCTGTAATTATTGTAAAACATTTGACTGGGTCATGAAACCAGACAATGTCAATTAGTGCTCTGCATGCAATTCAAGTGGATTAAGCCCCAAGGTGGAATGCTGAAGAGATTTAAGGGATACATTATTGCATTACAGGACTGCGAAGTATATAAACCAAATAGCAATTTCAGTGTCTGAGGTGCCTCACCAGACGAAGTTATCTCAAGGTCCTACAGTAAACTGCACACAAATTTAAGTGCAGTAAAAATGAAACCAGGAAAAACGCAACTACATATAAATGTGTATGAATGCACAATTCTATGCTCATACACCATACAATTTCAGTAGCAGAAAATACAAACTTTCAATTCAGCTAATGGATATTTTTCCTCATTCTGACAGGGCTTAATGGGTGGAGTATACAAGCAATGACAAACTAACACAGTACTGAAGCATTAAACAAGAGCTTTCAAGCATCCATGTAAGCAAATGTTAGCACCTTTTCTCATGGTTACATCTGTTTGCTTAGACTATTTGACTGTGACTGGCACTTGACACTTTCTTTTCTGCCTTTCTAGAAAAGGCAAGTAAAGCTCCTTCTCCCTTCAGAAAACTCATGAAGATGTCAGATGAGTACTTCCAAGTGAAACACAGAGCTTTTGCTTGCTCTTTCTCTCTCCAATTTCTCAAATGCTTTTGACATGGTAGCTTTTTAAGCAATGCGGAAGAAATGATCCAGCTGTGGATGCAGCCTCTATTGTGATTAGAAGCTGTTGCACAGTAGGTCAAGGAACACCTTACGGAAACACTTTAGCATCAGCATCTCTGCCTCTATAAAAATCTTGAGCATTTTATACACTTAATATTAAGCTTCTCACCCTCATTGTGGAATTTGCATATTCTGCCAGATCCTTTCTGGTAGCTGCACTGCAGATTTTTTTTTTTTAAATCAAGCTGCACAGTGATGCATTGACAAAGTCAGCAGTAAAAGGAAACAGTACTGACTGAGGCATGTGTTCCAGTTCTGGATACTTTCTATAGCAATCAGCAGGAATTGTGCTCTCAGTCTGGCTAATTGGAAGTTGAGCAGAAAATGATGCTGCTTGCTGCTGCATGCAACTTAATAAAAAATGGGTGGAGCAAGTTATGTATAAATCACTCATGATATTTAATTTCTGTAGTGTTACTGGGAAGATGTACAGGTGTTGAGATTTATTTTAAAGAAAGAAAAGCTTGGACACTATAATATGGTAAACTTGATATACACATTGGGTTTTCTGCAAGAAATGAAGCATGAATGAAAATCTCTGCTTAAGTACCTATGCTGCCCTTACTGCACTAGTTTTGCTAGAGAAAGCCACTGTAACTACCTTACAGCTGTATGGAAATGCAAGTAAACATGCTCACACAAAAGGATATATGAAGTGTGAATATTTTTTTCAGAATGCCTTGGGTTTTCTCCACTCCCGGTTACCTCACCTAAGTATTTCATCTCCCATCAACACCACCTTAGAAAAATGTTATCCCTCCCCCAACACAGATGTTACACTTTCAGTTTTATGTAAGAAAAAAACATTTCTCCAAATTATTAAAAAAACCCAACCAAAAAAAAAAAAAAAAAACCTGATAAGCCTACTATCTAATCATCCACAGCTGTAAATGATTATTGATAACATATAAGTTATACTTAATCTAAAAACCTTGTATGTCCTTGGGCAGATGCTTCATGCCAAAACCTAGATGGGAAAGCAATAGCCAGAGTATAACCTCCATAGGAGGGCACACCATATGCTTCCCTAACTAATTTAAGATACTGCTTAACAGAATGGTTGTTTAGATTACTTGCGGGGATGGGGGGGGTAGTCTTTCAGGAAAAAGAGGCATGCCTGTGTAATGGCTATGTACAGCAAAAGTGTTTATAAATG
>VXBO01005741.1:0-27968 GCA_013400135.1 Rhinoptilus africanus | reverse complement strand
AACTGGACACAGCACTCCAGGTAACGTCATGTAGGAATACAGGTTGTAACAGCAGATGGCCCTGCACTCTGAGGTGCTGCACCATCAGAGCATCTTGGTCGGCGACAACAGAGTTGATTCAATATGTTCAATATTCAGTGGCCCAGTTGTAGGGTTGCAAGTTTGACAGGGTATGAATAAGCTCCCTAATTTGTAGATGAAAAAGTGGAAACTCTTATTCCTTTTGGAATGGATGTGCTAACGTGCCTGCTTGCTCTGCTGTTATGACTTGAGCAGCACAGTCAGATCTGTGATGACTACTGTTGTGGTGGAGATGAGGCTGAAACTGAGATAAAGACCTGCAATAAAAAAGTCCTGGAGAAACTCCAGGCCTGATCCTCCATCCCACTAAATGCTTGCTGTAAGGGGGAGTAACTCAGCTGAAGAACTGGCCCCACAAACCATCCCTGCTGCAGAAATAGACCAGCGTTCTCTCGTGGCTGCGGGGCTTTTCCGATGCCTGGGATGCACTTGTGCATGAACCCCGCTGGTGGCTGCCTGGCCTCGGCATGTCTGTAGGACACTGGATGCACGTAGGATCCGTGTTGAGCCTAAAAGTTGATGAAAATAACGCTGTTAGTCTTGGCTGTGGGGAGAGGAGGTGGCTCTGAGACTTCTGTGCTGTATAGCCACTAGAGGGAAGGTTTGTCTCCTTCTCCTGAGCTGCCGGCACACACAGGGTTTGCAGGAGCCTGTTTGCTCAGCTTTGGGAGCTTGGGGTGAGTTTTGTGCTAAAAAACATGTAAATGCCCAGGCTGCTCCTGTATGGTCAATAACGTGGTGGGTTCCTCCGAGTTAGACCAACACTTCCTCTAGCCCAGGATCCCAGATGGCCTTGGGGAGGCCTATCATTACACTATAGTTTTCCACGTCACTTCGCTTATTTCCAGCCATGCGTGGGCCAGGGTCTTCCCAGCTGCTGCGGGAGCCACCTCCTTCCATCCTGCTGCCTCCAGCTGGGGGAGAGCCCAGGGCCAGGGAGGTGGCAGCGGTTCCTGCTAGGAGCGGTGGAGCAATAGGAGCGGTGGAGCAAGTTTTGCCACCAAAGGCTCTTGCTGGCAGCGTTTCAAAACCCGGGTTTTCCCACCCACCGCTGTCGCCCCGGGGAGATGTACCCCCACGTCAGCGGGAAACCCAGAGCCCGGCCTGCTCCCGGGGGGGACACCCCGGCTTGTGAAAGGCGGCTGTGGCGGCAATCAAGGAAGTGCAGACTGAAGGATGATGTTCTTACCCTTGCTTAAAATGCTGACTCCAGTGCTTTTTCCTCTGCGCCTGGTTTTTTTTTTTTTTCCCTGTGCTTTAGAAAACAGCAAGACTCCAGTCTCCCCTGATCCGTGGCTGAGGAGGTTCCCATCCCGTATCTCTGAGCTGGCGCAGGACTCGGTGGAGTGGGGAGGAGGAACGGTCTGTTCCTGACGCTGCGTAGCCGAGGCAAACTTTTCTGGGCAAGTCCTTTGCCTCTCTGTGAACAACGGGAGGAAAGCCACTGCTCCCTTTGCTGTGGCTTGCGGTCTGCACAGGCACGTGGAGCCTTCGAACCCTCCCTGGGCACAAACGTCTCCCTGCCCGGTGGGATGCAGTGCTGAGGATGGGGTGCCGTGATGACGGGGTGCCGTGACGATGGGGTGCTGTACCGATGAGGTGCGCACCGTGCAGGGTGCCCATCCCATGGCCGGGGACAACCCGGCCTGGCACCGCAGCTGTTGGGGGGCTCCCTGAACCATCACCCCCCGGTGCAGCTGTGTCCTGCCGAGCCGTGCGAAGCCACATTGCTGTTGGGCCTCTCTCCATGACCGCCCGTAAGGTCCGATGGAGCCATCTGGCTCACTTCCTTCCCTGTTTCCTTCCCCCTGGATAAATTCAGCCATGCACCTGCCTGCAGGAGCGGGGCCAACCCCCCTCTTCCTTCCTCCGGGGCAGACAAATGCCTTCTTCACAATAATACATCCCTCCTGCCCCAAACCTGCTCCTTGGACCTTTTCCTCTCTCCCAAGCGACTCCTGCCCTCCCTCCCCACGGCTGGGACCCCGCGCGGCTCTGGGAGCGCACGCTCTCTGCTCTGCGAGGTTTCCAAAACCCAGAGCCTCGTGCGAGGGTGAATCTCCCTGACCAGGAGATGCTGCTTGCTCCTGCAAACTTGCGGGGCTGCAGCTGATGCAATTTCAGCCCTCGTGCTCTTTTCCTGGCCCCTCCCCTTTGGCTCCAGACTGCTGAGAGTGGGAGGGACCCCGTCTTGCCTCGAAGTATTTTGTCTCCATCTTGCCTGGATGTAAATCCTGGCCGTGAGTTCCCTCTGGGATCTTTGCTATAAGGCCAAACCCCCTCAGTTTTGGATTCATGCCCGTTTTTTTGCTAGGGTTTCAGTTGAAAATTTCCTCCTGGCTTAGCATTAGCTGTTGGGAGTCACATCTGCTCCGCAGACCTCTGCCTCCCGCTCGCGAGGTCCGAGGCCATTTGGCAGTTTCCTTGCATCGCTTGGGGATGAGCGTGGATGCTGATGCCTGCTGGGTCCCTGGGATGGAGGACAGCAACGTTGCTCAGCCCTTGCTGGGTCTCAGGGCAGGTGTGATGTGCGAGTAGGGAGCATCCAGCGTTGGGAACACTCCACAGGTGCCAAAAGACTTTGCGGAGATGCTGCCACTGCCTCAACCTGCTGGAGCCAGGCATGAGGCTGGTTCCCCAGCAGCCAGGAGAAGCCTACTGGGCTCTTTGGGCCAGATCCTGATTTTTGGGGGTGTTACTTTGACCTGAGACCATCTGCAATGACCGTGAGGGATTCGCTCAGGAGTGGGGCCAGACTGATGTGGAAAAGGTGCTGCCTCCGTCAAACAGCCCTCAGGTCCTGGAGAGGACGTACACCCAGAGCTGAGCTTTCGGGGTTACAGCTGTTGCACTGAATTAGCTGATGATGGTGGTGGGAAGCAACTGGACAGATGAATTTGTCACCTTGTGCTTCCATCCTGACCCAGGAGCTGAGTGTGCAGGGCACTTCGCCTCCAAATTTTATCTTTTCTGCAGAAACATGCTGCAGGCATGAGACATCTCAGCCATCTCACGTTGCAACGGGTGCCAAGCAAGGGTGATTCTTGCATGTCCTCGGTGTGTCCTTCTTCCATCGCCTGGCTGACGACCTGCCCTTCAGCCACGTCCCAGATGGGGACAGGCAGGAATGCAAGGAGCTGCTGGGGTGTGCAAATCCTGGATTCCCTCTGGTTCCAGCCAAAAATGATCTGCCAGTGCCTGCTGCCTGATGCTGTGGGTCCTTCTGTGTCCTCTCTGCTCCTAAGGTGCTGCAGGTGACAAATAGTTTCTTTTGCACCTGCAGGAAACCAGCACAGGGAGAACAGATGCCTTGTGGGGCTGGGGCTGAGCTCCATCGTGGCCGTCTGCTCTGGGAGGCTGCTGGAAAACAGAAGGTGTTTGCCATCGCCAGGCAGGTAACTTTATTTTTAAAGACTGTCTCTGAACATTGTTCCTCAAGAGGAAGCCCTGGTATCACCCGGAGCTGAGAAGCCCTGTTACAGGGGGCAGGAGTCCAGATGCCTCCAGGGGTGCACAGTCTCCATGGGGTCGGAAGGTGAATCCATGGTCGCAGCAGGGGAAGCCAGGCGGGGTTCGGGGAGGCAAACCTGAGCCCTCCTGCTTCGTGCAGACCTACCCAGCGGCCAGTTCCTCCTGTCGCCTCGGGCTGCTGGGTTTGTGGTTTCCTTTCTCACACTCCCGCTGCTCCTTTACCCCCCACCTCGCCCCATCACCGGCAAATGCTTGGCTGAACCTGAGCTCAACGCACATTTAAGAAAAGCTTCAAAACGTTTCCCTTGCTAGAACTGTGCCAGGGCCAAACAACTGGAGAACAAGTCTTACGGGAAGCATCTGAAGGGGGCTGGAGTTCAGCCTGGAGAAAAGGATGCTGAGGGGAGACCTTCTCGCTCTCTGCAACTGCCTGAGAGGAGGTTGTAGAGAGGTGGGAGTTGGTCTCTTCTCCCAGGTAACAGGGGACAGGACAAGAGGAAATGGCCTCAAGTCACACCAGGGGAGGTTTAGATTGGATATTAGGAAAAATTTTTATACTGAAAAGGTTATCAAGCATTGGAACAGGCTGCCCAGGGAAGTGGTGGAATAGTCATCCCTGGAGGTATTTAAAAGGCAGGTAGATGTAGTGCTTAAAGATATGGTTTAGTGATGGGTTTTGTCAGTGTGACATTGATGTTTGGACTCAGTGATCTGAAGTGTCCCTTCCAACCAGGCAATTCTGTGATTCTATGAATTAGCAGATGTTTCCATCAACGTCAGCATCTCATCCCACCCCGGCTGAGCCGGGCTGCTCCCCTGGCAAAGACACACGACCGTGAGCACCGGGGCCGTGCTGCCACCTCCCACCCCGCTGCAACACCCCTGAGCATCGCACATGGGGTGCTCCGCGGCTTTTAAATCCCCGCCCGGGAGTCTGATCCCCGGTGTCGAGTCCCGGCCCGTGCCGAGCCGTCCCACGCTGGCTGGCCACCCCTCTGGGCGCTGAGCGTGCCGGCACAGGCTTGCTTTCACCGAGCAGTATTTAAATACTGCAACGCACTTCAGAGCTCACCCCACCTCCGAGACCGACAGAAAGTAAGTCTGCTTCGTGCAGCAAAGAGTTTTTCTGGTTTGTTTTTTTCCCCCTTCTTTTTTTCTTTCCTCTTTCTCTGGCTTTTCTGGTTTGGATGGTGTCCAGCTTGGCCTGGCACTGAAACCTCCGGCTGATTTTTGTGTGCATGCAGAGGAGGGGGGAGGATGAAGGGAGAGGGGCTGTGCAAAAGATGGGAGGGGGGGGAAATACAGCAGGATTTCACCTCCTTTTCCCCAGCGTGCTGCTGTCCCGTGAAAGCCTGGAGCCAGCCAACAGCACGGGACTGTGTGCCAAAAGGGACCTCAGCGTCCAGGAATGGTGTGTGGGTGCCCACCCGTGAGCATGGGTACCCACCCTGGGGGCTGGCGGGGGCCAGCAGACCAGCTTCCAGTGGGTTTTCCAGGGACAGCTGGAGCTGCTGGCAGGGTCAGGACGTGACATCACTTGCCAGAGAAAAACCCTCAGCCCCGGGTTTCTGTAACAAAACTCCGGCAAGCGCCGGAGCGCGGCAGCTCTCCCTGCCCCTGCGATCCCCAAACCGCTGACAGTCCTGAGGGGGAGCCTGGCTTGGACTTCTTTTCTTCCTACCCCCCCCCCCCCCCCCTCCTACTAAGAGCAGAAAATGCAGCGGAGGGATTTGGGGCTGGAAGCCAGGCATGCCAGGGGATGAGGTGAGTGCTGGGGGTGGAAAAAGTCGGTGGCGCACCCCCGAGGATGCTCCTGGGGTGCTTTTAGGCACGGGTTGGGCAAGACCTGGTCAGGGTTAGCCCAGGAAGGAGCAATCCTTCCTCCAGCCAGGGCATGGACGCCTGCGGAAGGCTCTTCCCCTTCCTCCATCATGTCTCGTCTCAGCTGCCAGTGTGTAAATACCAAGGGAGCCTGTTTTGGTGGTGCGGGAGGGTCCGGGAGCTGCCGCTGGCGGGGCAGGGGATTAGTGCAGATGGCCCAGGGTGTGCAGGGGAAGGGGGGACACGCAGGGGAAGGGGGGACGGGCAGCCCTGCCGGCAGCCCGTGGTGTGGGTAGAGACCCATTTCCCGGGTGGGACAGTCCCGGCAGCGGTTTTGCCGGTGTCAGAGGGAGGGCGGAAAGTCGTGGGCGGGGGAAACTGGGTGAGACCGAGCGGCAGAGATGGGTTTTCAGCAGCTGGCATGTCTCCTCTCCTCTTCTTCCCCAAGCTCGCAGGCCCAGAGCTCCCGGGGTTTGGGATTACGGCTCTGACAGTGGAGTAATCACCCTTGGGACTGAACCAGAGCAGTCGGGCGCCGTGGAGGCTGTTGGACACTTCTTTGCAGGGCTCACAGCGCGTCACTGGTGGCAGCAGCGAGATCCCAGCCGCCGAGGAATGAGGTATCCCCAAAGAGCCGTCAGCCCCACACGGGAATCACCCCCAAAATGAACTGGGTATGCTGCCTCTAGCCTGGAGAGATGGGGCTTTGCTTTTTCTGCTTGGAGGCATCTTGGGTGACTCAGGGAAAAATTTTTGGGTGCCTTTGGGCCATGCTGTGTTCCTCAGGGAGCTGCTGCTTTGCTGATGGTGTGGTGGGGAGGGAGGGCAAGGAGTGGGACGGAGCCAGGGGGCAGCGGGGCTGGCCCGGGGGAGTCAAGCCAAGGTGTGTGCAGTCCCGTTCCGGGAAGCCGTGCTGGGTCCATTTCGCATGAGCTGGGGATTTCCGAGCATCAGGCGAGCTGGGTGAAGCACTAGGGTGGCTTCCAACTGGCAACTGTCCCCTGCCAGGGCGCAGGGGGCTGAGTCCTGCTGCTGCTCTGGGGGTGGCTGCTCCAGAAACGGGTGTTTGGGGCTGCCTCAGGGGACGCTCGCACCTCTCGTGGGTCTCCGCAGCACTGGGAGGGTTTGCACAAGGAGGGTTTGGTGGCAGGGAGATAGCGCTGAGAGTTCAGGGCTTCCCCGCAGCTCCCCCAGCCCGTGTGCTGGGCCTTGATCCCCCTCCTGGCATCTTGTCTTGGCTCATTTCCTGGAATTTTCCATCGTTTGGGTTATATTTGGGATCGGCAGCCAATAACCCCGTTTCTCACGGACAGCCCAGCTGGGGCTTGGCTCCAGCAGGAAGCAGAGAGGGAGTGGGGCCAGCGCCCCGAGACCGTACTCCCCAGCATCATCCTCCTGCAGCCCTGCTTCCTTGGACGACTAAAACCAGACGTGGCTATTGCAAAGGCTGGAAAAGAGGGGATACTTTTCTCTCTCTAGGAGCCCCGTATGCCCATGGCCCCTGGATGGATTGGGGCTGGGGTGGCTGCAGTGCAAGGGTTGCTCGGGAGAGGCAGCTTTGGCCTGTGGGGTGCTTCTGATGTACTTTCACATCCACCAAGAAGAAACCCTGTATGCAAAGATGCTCTCGGACAGACTGAAGATCAAACTTTTCAACAGGACCAATCTAGGGCTCAGAGACAGGGCTGTTGAGTCAGCAGCCAGACAGTAATGCTTCCTAGAGCAGCGAAAAGCCATCCGAGCCCCGGGGCCAGCTGGTTTCTGGTCAGACTGTCCATCTGGAGGCTGGCTGGCTGCTGCAGGGCTCTGGCAGACGGTGGCTGAGCCGATGCCTGCCCTGCTCCTCCACTGGGTAGGGGGAAGGACGGGACTCCTACGCTGCCTGTGGTGGGGAGAAGGGAATCTCCTAAAGCAGGGAAGCAGAAGTAGACATCTGGGTGGCCGAAGGCAAGATGCCGCGGGGAAGCCCGAGGGTGATGTGCAGAGCTGGTGGTGTTTAACCTTCACTTTCCTCTATGGCGCCTGGAGCTGTGTGGATCTGTGCTCTCCCTCCGCAGCCTCTTCCCAAAGCAGGAGTCTCCCTGCGGATTGCCCATGGCGATGGAGCCCTCCTTGTGCTCCCTGGCAGGAGCACCACTGGTGAGGGTTGGCTTGTGCTGCTAAAGCAGCCGCCTGCGATTTCCAGACAGATGCTTTTGTGAGTGTGTAACTGTCTCGGGATGGATCCAGAGAGGATGTGCTTGGCACTGGAGGTGCTGGTGTCTGAGCCTTCCCCTCTCCTTCCCCTCCACAATCTTTAATGCTTCCCAGGGGCGCTTGCAAAGCACTTTTCCTGGAGAAGCCTCTGCTTTTGCAGCCCTTAGTATAAAGGCAGCCTGGGGAGAGAGAGTTTTGAAATTGGGGAAACTGAGGCAGGGAGCGCAGGACCATCCCCCGTGTCCATCACGGTGGAGACAACAGTGTGTCTGACTGATCCTTCCTGCTGCGTTTCTGACTAAAGCTTATTTGGGGTCAAATATGGAAGTTTTTCTTGGTGACCTTGCCTCGTGCCTGCAGGACTGGGGGGAAGGAAGCCCCCCTCCCACCGCTCTGCCTGCTTTCCCCTTTTGTTTTGCCAGTTTCTAAACAGACCTTTCGGAGTTGTTTTTAATTTACAACAAAGCCTTTGCCTTGCTGTGTTCCTCTGTGGTTTTCAAATGATAAAAAAAGAGCAAAAAAAAAAAAAAGCTTAAGTAAAAAAACAAAACAACTCTCAAATCTGAAATTAGTGGCTTTAGTTTGACCCTGAACTTACATATTCCCGCTCCAGTTCATTTCCTTTCATCTCTGGACCTGCCAGCAATCTAGGAAGTCAGTTTTTCACGTGTCTCTGCCTGCTACATCCCTGGCAGCGGCTCTGCCTTGCTCTTGCAGAGCTTAACCCTGTGCTTGTTTGGTTCTTGCTAAGCCCAACTGAGTTTTGCTTCTGCTGCCACCAGTAAAAACAGGGGCAGGACTGACGCCAGCAGCCTTCGCAGCTGCAGACAGGGTTTTGTGGCCATTCAGCTGGGTCTGAAGCCAGCCCTCTGCAAAGCCAAGGCTATTTTGGGCTCATGGATGGGGGTAAGCACCGAGTACACCGTGGCGTGGGTGTCCCATGGGAAGCAGTGGCCTCTTTCCATCCGGCAGCTTCGCTCATCCACCTCCGACCATCCTCAGCAGGCACATGGGTGGCAGCAGGGAAAGGCTCTGGCTCCACGGCCGTCTGCTTCATTCCCCGTCTGCTCCTGGCAGCGGGATGAGGTTTGATTTGGGGGGTATTTGTGAGCCCCTGGGGTGCCAGCACCACCCCGTGATGGGAACTGTGGCGCAATGAAGCCTTTGGGTTCAAGGGATGCAGCCTTTGCCAAGGCTCCTCTCGGGAAAGCTTTGATTTTGCACGTGGGAACCGAAGGCAGAGACCTGCAGGTTGCCACCACGGCAGCGGTCCAGGCCCTGCTGGCACAGGCCAGCAGTGGGATGTGTGCAGTCATGTCGTAGGAAACTGCTGTCTAAGCTTGTTGGATGGCAGCTCGCCCTTCGGATTTCCCAAAAATGGGAAGTACGATTGGCGATTTGGGCTTGGATGGGTGTCCTGTCCCACCTCAAGCCCCAGTGGACCACAGTCTGATTTCCAGGAACATGACAGCCCTGAACGTCAGCTGAACTTCGCACTGCAGCTAAACCTTGGAAGATCTCCCATTTTCTGTCTCTTTATGTGGACCTGTCCCAAATCCTTGGCTTGTGATGGAAGAGGACCGGCCAGGTTGGATGCATGAAGGTAGATGCTGGGAAAACCTGGCCTTCCATTTGCTGTTGATGCCCTTTTCCACCAGTTAGACTCAGGATGCATCTGGGACCATTCCCAATGGATTTTGCCTTCTTTTCCCAGAAAGCATGGCTGGGTGCGGGATTCCTTCCCAAGGGGAAACTGAGGCATCAGTGACTTTGCAGAGACTGTTTGCTCCAAGCTGGTATGTCCCATCTCAGCGCCGTAAGGCTGCAAAGGCCGTAACTGGTATTTGAAGCCCCGGTCCAGCCTCTGTGCAGCTCCCTCCCCGCACCGCTCGCGTCCTTCCCTGCACACCGGGCTCTCTGGGCAGTGAAAGCTTTGCGGTGAGGCGGAGAATAAATTTGTATTTTGGCCCGGCGCCTCTCCTTGCTTCTTTGGGTCATAAATCCCAGGATGGGTTTTTGTCTTTGTGTTACATTTAACTTCTGGAGAACATTTTTCTCCGGTAAAGATTCTCAAGGCCTTTTAAGGACTTGGTAATTCGATAGTGATGCTGGCCAGGATCTCAAAAGCAAAACCACTTGTGTCACTCTGGCGTGCACCAGTGCCCAGGGAGCAGAAAGGCGTGATACTGTGCCAGCATCCCGTGGGACTCAGGTACAGGTCTGCTCCGAGCACGTGGGCAGCAACAGGTTTTGCTCCCCCTTCCCAGGAATCTCTAACAGATGCACGGTAGAAAAACACCTGGCAGATGTTTAGCAGGTTTATTGCTTTTTTTTTTTTTTAATTAGTGTTTTATTAGGATGGTACTGAAACACGAAGCACATCCCCATCTGCCTGATGAGCGAGAGCGGCTTGCAGGGTAACACAGAGATCCAGTTGATGCAGAGATGCAGTTGTGGGATGAGTTATGGGGCAGCAGGATGGCTTCGGGAGATGAGATGCGGAGTTTGTTTCCGAGTGAGTGGCTCAATATTTGCAGAGGACTTTCAACATGAGGCACAGGGCCGTGGGAACTGCCCCACGTTCACAGAGAACAGATTTCCTTCCTGATGGCCTGCAAGCGATGTGTTTGATGGGATATCATCTGCCAGGGTGGCTTCTCATCACCCCGGAACAGCCCAGTCTCTTCATGGAAGAGCCTGCGAACAGCTTTAGCTCCTGGAGCGGAGTGAAGAGAGCCGAGGCCAGCAGAAATGGTAACACACAGACGTGTCTGTTGGCACAACTTGCCTTGCTGAAGTCCCAGGGAAACCTCCTGGGTCAGGTCCCAGTCCCTGCTTGTGTTGATGTTAACTTGGAGGGACCACGTGGCCCGGTGGGATTGGTCTGCTCTAACACAGGGATAACCGGGTTGTTCGTCCTCCGTCTACCTGGCAAAGAGACCGAGGACACGGGCTTGGTGCGGGGCCGTGCGATGCCTGCGGGGTGGCAGTCACTGGCCTTTATCTGGGTGCTGGGCCAAGGGGCTACTCGGCTTTGTCAGGGATCGAAGACTGGCTGGGGACGGGGACGAGGGAGCTGCAGGTTGGATTAGTGGCTGCTGCATCATCCCCGTCCTGGGAAGCTGCCAAGCATTGGATGGGGAAATCCTGGCTTCTCCTTAGGTGCGTGATTTTTTTTTATTTCTTCTCATTTTAATGGCCTTTACGTTTCAGCCGGAGCCCTCGGCTGCTGGCTGGTGACAGCAGAGACAAAGAGAGGAAAAATAATCCCTGTCTGAGGGTGTGCTGGCCCCTTCCCTCCCCTCGCTGGCTGCAGGGCCGGGCATCGCTCAGCCCCATCGCGCCCACTTCCGTACGGACAGACCCTGCAGGATGCCTCATCCCGAAGGGTATCCCAGCATTTCCTACGTTACTAGATTAGGATCTCCATTGCAGTAGTTACATATAAATAAATATGTATGTCTGTATATGTACATATTTTAGAAACTGTTTGCATGCTAACTCCCTGAGAGGCTTTTTTTAGAGGTGTTATCAACAGGATGTTCCTTCAACATGTGACAGCTGGGTGGGAAGCCACAGATAAGGGCTTTTCTTTACAGCCTTGCTGTGCCCAGGGTCCCCTGGCCTCCAGTGGGCTCCCTCGGGGCTGCCATACCAGAGACCCTTCCCCTTGGGACAGGTAGGTGCCGTGACATGATGCCAGCTCTCTCCATCCACTGGCATTTTGGTGAGCTCATGCTTTTTTTTTTTTTTTTTCAAGTGGGGAACAAGCTCTTTGACATGGTTGGAGCCGGCTGCTTGGGGCAGGGGAGGAAAAAGCAAAAAAGCATCCAAGAAATATCCCCCAGTCATTGCCCTTCAGCAATAAATGAGGACAACAGGGTTGGAGCCATTAAAATCCCACCCAGCAACGTGATCTGGGGGAAGGTTTGCAGACACCCCGGTATTAAAGTCATGCTGCATAACATTGCATGATGGCTGTGACACCCTCCATGGGGCAAAAAGCACTTCAAAGCATATGGTTTCAGGTCTGGTTGTACCCAGGTACAGCAGAGCACGGCGGGGTTTGGTACCACCATGCTGTGAGCTACGTATCGGTGGCAAAGCAGTGCTCCAGCCTGCAGGAAAGGCTGTGCTTAGTGCACTAACAGCCCCCACGCTGGGGTTTGCGCCCACATCGGGGTTTGCACTTGCACCCAGACCGGAGTTTTCCCCTCACAGCCACGTGCTGGCCGTGTGTAGGAATCCCTGCAAGGCAGACCCTACTGGTGTTTGGGGCCATCACTAGGTCCTGCTGCATCCCAATGACTCCCCCGTGGGTGGGATTGGAGGGGAGCACAGGGTTTCTCTTGCAAGATGTTTAACTGGTCTCAGCTGGACAAAGTAGGGTCTGCTTGTGGCTCAGGACTAAGTTTAGAAAACAGAGTTTATATAGCAAGCTTTTGGTTAAAAGCTATTTTGTTAATGATGAACATGCAGCCAAGTTTTGCTTGGGCAGTATTCCCTCCTGCTCGTGACTTTGGGTAAGTCACTTCCCCTTTCCGTGAATCTTTCTTCTTTTTTTTTTAACTCTTTCTCCATCTTCTCCTGTCACAGGGAGGATATTGGAGACTTTTCCCTTCCCTAAGCCTTATCAAAGCATTTAGTACAAGGAGGGCCTTGATCTTGCGTTACCACCACTGGTGATGAGCCCAGGTAACTAAACGCACAAGTGTATTTCAGCCTGTCCGGGACAGCCTGGGGTGGATGGGATTCCTGCTGGAGCTTCAGGGAGAAAAATTAAAAAAAGGGGAAATACAGTAGCCCTCGCCCGTGCTGCTAACCCCGGGCAGGAAGGGGTGAGCTCAGCGCTTTGCAGAGCGATGACTTCCAGACCGAGTCACCCGGAGCATCAACTCGCCACCCAGCCAGCTCCTGTGTGCATTGTGTGCATGCCGGGAGGGATGGCTGCATCCTGGCGTGTCACGTCGCTGTGCTGGGCTGCTGCTTCCCTTCTTCACACGCGGGTTTTGAACAAACACATGGGTCAGAACAACAAAAATAATCCCCCCCCCCCCCCCTCTTTCTCCCTTGATCTCGGCGCTGGGGCTGTGTGAAGCAGCAGCCAGCTGTGGTCGCAGTGCAGTCCCCAGGGCATCGCTTGCCAGCCGCTGTGGCAGGGTCAGGGGTTATTTGTAGTGAGAAATCCCTGGGAAAGAGACGCTTCCCCTTTGCTGGAAGAGGAAAGAGCAACCAGGTTGGGACTGTCTGGGCTGGTGAGCTCCACTGATATCGTGGCTCTCACTTTATCGCAGCGGTTATTGATAAAAGCCCCAGAGGTAAGAGCTGACTGGAGCCTGGTGAGCTCCTGGTGCGTGTGGGAGGGAAGAAGGGCTCTGTCCGCCATCGAGCTCTGCACGGGGAATGTGTGGCAGCGCTTGCCCTCCCCAGTGCCGGGAGCTGCTGTGGGAGGTGGCAGCAGCTGCTCCAGGTCACCCTGGTGGGTGTGGAGGGGCTGGGAGCTCACCCCAAATCCCCATCCCCAATGCGGTGTCGCAGCAGCGGAGCCAGCCAGCATCCTGGTGTGAATTTGTCCCTGCAAGCGTGCCCATGCATGCAGCTGTCTTTGTAGGTGACCCAAATTTCTCTTTCTCCTCCCAGAAACCTTCACCCCTGAAGATCCCCAGCTTTGGGTTTCACATTGCGCTGAGCCTCCGCCCTCAGCCTGGCTGGCGCTGCCCATGATGGCGTTGTGTCTCAAGCAAGTCTTCAACAAAGACAAAACGTTTCGTCCTCGAAAGAAGTTTGAGCCGGGCACCCAGCGCTTCGAGCTGTACAAGAAAGCCCAGGCGTCCCTCAAGTCTGGGCTGGACCTGAAAGCGGTGGTGCAGCTGCCTCCCGGTGAGAGCATCAATGACTGGATTGCCGTGCACGTGGTGGACTTCTTCAACCGCATCAACCTCATCTACGGCACCATGTCGGAGTACTGCACGGAGAAGAGCTGCCCCATCATGTCGGGCGGGCTCAAATATGAGTACAGGTGGCAGGACGATAGCAAGTACAAGAAGCCGACCAAGCTGTCGGCCCCGCAGTACATGTGTATGCTGATGGACTGGATCGAGATGCTCATTAACAACGAGGACATCTTCCCCACCAGGATAGGTGAGCGTGCTCTGGTTCTTCGTGGGAGGGCTGGGATTGTAACCAGGTCATTTTCCCAAGCCACTGGTGCACCTCAGGGTTGGTATTGCTGAACTTGGAGATCCCAAGGAAAGTGGCCTTTCCTCCTCAGTGTCCATCCCACACCCCCTTGCTGCAAATTGTGCTTGGGATTCCTCATCTGGCTCCTAGGGCATGTGGAAAACAACGTTCTCCTTTTCTGTGCTTGAACTTTTTCCTAGTGTTCTGTGCTTGTGAGAAATGGGGGCTGGCAGGTTCCTTGCCCTTCCTTAAGGAGCTGAGCCGCAGGGCTGTTTGGACGTGGCCATCACACATCTGCAGCATGCTCTTCTCTTGACTAACCAACTCGATTTCTTTCTGGTTCTCCCGGTAGGTTCATGTTCCCAAGGTCTAACCCTCGTCCTGCCTTACTGCTTCACTTCTCAGCTCCCCTTCCATCTCCGCTAATTCATCTCAGCCCTGATTATACATCACATCTTGCTATTTACCTGAGGCATTGCCCAAGCAGAGATGCCTGACCTAGGATCTGGCCTTTCCAGCTGCCAACCCCCAGCGTGTACGACGCATCCCTTCAAAACGTTTGGCCTCGAGAGCTTGCAGCAGCTGCCAAAGGCAACACCGCTTGCAAACTAACCCCTCTGCTGCTGCCCTGCAGCGCTTGGCATCTGCTGAGGCTGACAGTAGCCCTGCTGCTTAGCTGCTTTCTTGTAGTCCGGGGAGATGGCTTCAAGGGTTGGAGCTGATGCGTTGGCTGGTGAGGCTGCCGGAGCCTCAGGTCATGCCTCGGAGCTATTGCTTTTGAGATGAAACACAAAACTACTTGAGTGTAAAATAAGATTTAAGGAGGTTTGCTCCTTGCTTTGCAAGTCTGCTTGACCTTTTCTGTTTTCCAAGCAGCAGAGCTGACAGAGCAGTATGAAATCAGTGCAGTTTAGGCTCAGGATTTTCATTAATATGCTGGGAAACACTAAAGAGAATGACCTGTGTGGGAATACTGGCTGCCACTTATTGTCGTAGCTCCATTTGGCTGGGCTGCAACATCTACTTGTGTGTCTTTTTTGTGAAAGTGTCCAGCCCTCAGAAGCTCGGAGGGGTCCCAGCTCTCTGAAAGCAAAGAGGGTGATGGTGCCTGCGGGTGGGTTGTGCCAGACTCTTTAATTTCAGCTTTCTGGGATGGGGTGATCCCCCAGACCCCTGGTTTGACCTGGCTGTACTGACTTTGCCTGGGGTTAGGATTGTACAACTCCCCTTCCAGGGGTTTCTTTCTTTGTCCCTCTGCCACCTGAAGCCAAGACCTGCAGGCAATCCCTGCCTTCTTCCCCTCTCCCGGCAGTCTGGAGCAGGCCGGGTAGCACAGTGCCGGATCCTCCTGCCGGAGGACAGGCAGATATGCTGGGATTCACCGGGGCCATTCCCTGTGCCAAGGAGGCATCTCTCCCTCGTGGGCTCAGTGGGCTCCACACATCCCAGTGGATGGAGGAGGCTGGAAGCGTGTCTGGCTGACAGTGTCAGTGCAGGATGCTCCGTGCCGGAGCAGAATCAATCCCCGTTGATTCTGGCTGCAGCTGGGCACAGGCTTGCTGCTGCCAAGGGGCAACACAGCAGCCACAGGGTACAGGCTGGGTCTTCCTCTTCCCGAGGCAGTTTGTTCCCAAGGAGCAGCTCTGTGTGCCATGAAAAGCAGGGGCACAGGCGTAGATTTACTCTGTTTTGCCTCTGGCCAGAAAGGAGAGTGTCCTGGTCCAATTTCGTGCCTTTCAGGTGGGATTTGAGATGTGATGCTGCTTGAAAGCTCCTGAAAGTCTTAACACAGCAGAAAGCAGGCAGCCGTGGAGGGACGGTGGCATCGCAGCACCCTCCGCTCTCCCGCGTCTCCCTCTGAGGCGCAAAAGCCAAGTACAGTCATAGTCCTGCTGGTTTTCACCCCATTTCTGGCACTTCTCCCTCCGAGGTGTAGCACATCCCGACGTGGGGAGGGATGGCTGCTAGCTCTGGTTTCCAGTTCTCCTTTTGTTTCGGCATGGGGGTAGTTCTGGGTGAGATCCAGGCTGGCTGCAGGGAGTTGTGGGGCAAACCCATTTCTTCTCTCTTCCAAAGCTGTTCACAGGGTTCCTCTTCCAAGCCCCTTTCTCGAGGGGTGGCCCTCGTGTCCCTGAGTGACTTCGTCCCCCTTGTTGGTGCATTGCGGTGCTTCTGGCCTCGGACGTGTAAAAGGGAACTTAGCCTGAGATTGTACTTTAAAACACATGAAAGGCTGCTGTGGGAGGCAAGGGGAGGAGGGACTCGATGGCAGTTTGTCATCAGTCTGTCCCCAATTAACTGCCTTTCACTGGCCTGCCTTGTGCGCTGGGTAATTGCTCGGCAGCTCTGGCATTTCAGAAGATGGAGGTGTTTGGCCGAAGGGAAATGTCACATCCGCCCGTTCCCGACAGGCTGCTCCTCATCGCCGCGCCGGATGATGGGGGAGGCTGGGGGACAAACACACAACGGGGAGGGACACAGGGCTCAGGGACAATGGCCAGGGCAAGATAACGGAGATGCCCAGCTTCCCTCCTAAAGAGCCAGCCCCTTGGGAAAAGACACAGGAAAAAGGGAATAAGGCACTGAGAGGACATAAGGGAGAAGTCAGCTGTTTTAAGGAGGGGGAGAAGTCTCACAAGGTGATGGAGGGCAAAATAAATGTCACGCTTTGGGCTTGAGGTGAGGCGCTTCAGTATTACTTGTAGAGATGGGATGTAGCATGAAGGTTTGTTCTCGCGCCGGAGAGGTCCACAGGCACGGCTGACCACCATCTCAGCGGGTGCTTCAAGACGTGGTGCATCTCAGCTTTCCCTCCTGGCCCCTTTTTGCCACGTGCAATAAAACTGTCCCAGCACAAAGATTTCCCTGGCTATAAGGCCACCTGACCACAGACAAAACAGACTTTTTTTTTTCTCTTTTTTTAGAAATAGCAAGTGTTCCCCAGGCTTGCTAACGCTGCCTGAGGCTAACCTCAGCATCCTTCTCCAATCAAAAGCTACAAAGCCTGAAGCAGCACATGATTCAGCGAGGTTCAGTCACTCGTGGCTGTCCTGACAGTTAACAGGGAGGTATTTCATGGGTCAGAGTGGGGAAATCCTTCACCCTGGGGTGTGAGGCTCAGCTGGAAATGAGCAGAGATGGTTCACTGGCTTGTGGGCTCACAGGGTCCTTTGGCATCACGGGGGAGACCTTGGCTGGGGTAAATTGGCACAACTCCAGTGACCAGACCAGAGCTGGGCAAGCAGGGTCAGGCCCGGTTAGTACTTGGATGGGACACTGCCTGGGAATACCGGGTGCTGTAGGCTTTGGGGGCTGACCTGCTGGAGAGCAGCTCTGGGGAAAGGGACCTGGGAGTCCTGGTGGACAACAGGATGACCATGAGCCAGCAATGTGCCCTTGTGGCCAAGAAGGCCAATGGCATCCTGGGGGGCACCCAGAAGAGTGTGTCCAGCAGGTGGAGGGAGGTCATCCTCCCCCTCTGCTCTGCCCTGCTGAGGCCCCCCCTGGAGTGCTGTGTCCAGTTCTGGGCTCCCCGGCTCAGGAAGGACAGGGAACTGCTGGAGAGGATCCCGCAAAGGGCTACCAAGGTGATGGGGGGACTGGAACACCTCTCCTATGAAGAAAGGCTGAGGGAATTGAGTCTCTTCAGTCTGCAAAAAAGACGGCTGAGGGGGACCTTATTAATGATTATGAATACTTAAAGGGTGGGTGTCAGGAGGATGGGGCCAGGCTCTTTCCAGTGGTGCCCAGGGACGGGACAGGACAAGAGGGAATGGGCACAAACTTGAGCGTAGGAAGTTCCACCTAAACATGAGGAGGAACTTCTTTCCCTTGAGGGTGGCAGAGCCCTGGCACAGGCTGCCCAGGGAGGTGGTGGAGTCTCCGTCTCTGGAGACATCCCAAACCCGCCTGGACGCGTTCCTGTGCCGCCTGCTCTGGGTGACCCTGCTCTGGCAGGGGGTTGGACTAGATGATCTCCAGAGGGCCCTTCCAGCCCTAGGATTCTATGGTCTGCACCACTAAAACGTCTAGTTCTTCAGCATATGTCAGAGGTTGGATGGGAGCAGAGCAACCTGGGTGACAAACACCTTCGGTTTAGCCAAACTGCCTGATGCAGAGCTCGTGCCGGCTTTGCAGCGAGGCTGGAGGGGCAGCCGATATCCGAAACGGCAGCAAGGGAGCCTGATGCCAGCAGGCAGCTTGTGAGCTGGCAGAGCTCATCAGCAGGACGGCAGCGCTCGGATGGCATGCTTGCACCCGTAGAAAAATCTCTGTGGTGGTTTAATGGGGGCTGGGGGAGGGGGTGCTGCCAAGCCCTCTGCCTACCACAGCAAGGGGTGGGGGGAGATACTGCATCTTCCCCAGGGAAATCCAGCTCCAGGGCTCGGTCCCACTTAAAGGCTTTGCTGTATAATCCTTCCTCTGGAGCAGAAACCTGTTTGTCTGCTGGTCAAGATGAGACAAATCCCTGCATGGGGGGAGCTGTGCCAACCTGATCTCTATAAATCTACAGCAGCAGCAGCTTTCCCAGGTGACCTGTATCAGTTTGCATGTGCTAGCACTTCGTTTCCACTCTTCCAACCAATGTAGCTGCCCTGAAAAATACATTTAAACGAAGAATAAGCATTGTTCCCATGCAGGGAGAAGAATAAACGATTCTACAGGGGCGTTTTTACCAGCTGGTAAAACTATATCAGTAGATTTCTTCAGTGAGTGGCCACGTGAACAAACTACCACCTGGAAAATATCGACTCCTCCCGGTAATCGTTCTGCCCGGTGGTGCCTGGTTTTAGGGAGCTGCTGCCGGGTGGCAGCGCGGTGGGGAGGAGGGCTGGCTGGAGGGGCTTTGCGGGGCCTGTGGCAGTCACTTGCACCAGTCTGCACCAGTCAGCCTGGCTGCTGGTTGCACAAGGCAAGGCATCTGACATCGGCCCCATGGCAGCTGCTGAGACCTCTCTGATATTAAATCAGTGTGGACGCGGGGTTTGGACCAGACCCAGCGCCGGAAACACCCGCGTTCTCTGCCAAATGTGCCTGCGGCTCTAAAGAGCATCAGTCTCAGGAGATTTTGGAACAGTTCTTGGAAAGCTTTTCAAAACTCAAGCTCTGCCATTCAAGCATGGTCCCAAAACAATTATAAAAAACAGAGAAAACTCGGTGCGAAATTATCTGATACTTTCTCTCCATAACAACAGGAGAAAGATGTTCAGAATTCAGCTAATTATTGCCATCTATTTTTTTCCAAGACTTGTCTTTTTTTTTTCCTGCCTATTTTCTTCCAAAATTAACACCATACCAGCTTGCAGCTGCCATCATGCCATTAGTTTTAAATGGGGCTTTAAAGACATATTTTTAGGGAAAAATGAATCACTGAACACCACGGTGGCCAAAATGGAATTGAGAAATAATAACAACAACAGTAATTCATCACGTAGTTCACTGAATTACTGCTTTTGCAGAGGAAAAAAATACAATTGCCAAGAAGCAAAATAGTTTCCCAGTACTGATTCATCATGAAAAAATTAAATTGGCTGGAGCAGGAGGGTTAGGGACAGGAGAGATGGCAGGAGAGATCCAAGAGCCATTTGCAGTCTCTTACCGTAAGTGCAAGCACTTTGTTACGTCTCATTTTCATTTCCTTTTACACTTGGTCCCACATGGTTTCCTTATGTTTTGAAGCAAAATCAGCACAGAGAGGGGGAAAAACAGATTTCTCGGAGCATTAAATCACATCTTGGGGTTTTCAAGCCAAGCATCCAAGACAAAGTGAAGGTGCTAATTCATTTCAGGGCTGTGAGTCACGCCGCTCGCCAGCGCCCGGGCTGCGTTGCAGGGAGTGAAATTGTACCTGCCGTACTTACAGCTTTTGCCCTGGCTTGGAGCACGGGTAAGGTTTTCCCTTTTCCACCGCTCCAGATGGACACTCTGCTCCACTCCCCCTGGGATCGGGCTGCGTTTCTGCCCCGAGGCAGGCGAAGCTCCCAGCCGCCAGCTCTCTGTTTGCAGCGCCTGGGTAGCACTCACCTGCGATCACAGGTGGAGAAAAAGAGGTGACCTTGTGTGTAAATGTTTTTGCTGGCATCTGAGCGAGCTCACATTGCATCCCGTGGTCACCTCCTCATCACTCATCACGCGAGAAGAGTCGGAGCGGGGCTACCGCCTGCCAGATTGTGGGCTTGCTGCTGCTTTCTCCAGGTTTGCTGGATGGTGAGCGCCGGTGAATTAAATGTAAAGGTAATTTCGATGCCTTTAGTTCAGCCCAGGTGGGTTTTGTGGTGTTTTGCTGTCCCCTGGGGCAGCTGGGATTGGTGGGCTGCACTGGGATGGTGTTGCTGCGTCCCTGTAGGTGTGTAGGGCTGGGGAGGCTGAAGCAAACCCAAGCAGCGTCACCCTGCCAGGGTGGTTTGTCAAAACTTGGGGCTCCAGCCTGCCTTTGCCCTGGCCTGCCATACTTCTTTTCACTGAAAGGGTTATTATACATTGGAATAGGCTGCCCAGGGAGGTGGTGGATTCCCCATCCCTGGAGGTGTTTAAGAAAAGGGTAGATGTGGTACTGAGGGACATGGTTTAGAAGGGGTTTTTGTCAGGGCAGGTTAATGGTTGGACTTGATGATCTCAAAGGTCCCTTCTAACCTCAGTGATTCTGTGATTCTATGATTCTGCTAACAGGCCATCTCAGCCATGCCGAGTCAGTCCCACCAGCCTCATCCCTTCGGCTCCTCAAGCTGCTGCTCCTGCTGCTTTGTGTCACCATGTGCCATCTCGGAGATGAGGGAAGTCCCCCAGGCGAGGGCCACCACTGCCCTGTTACCAAGTGTTGATTACTGGCACATTGGCCACCAAGGGGGTCTCTCTGCTGCCGTCTGTAACGCTGATCTGCCTGTCCCAGCCTGCCAGGGCGGTGGGAACCATGGTGGGAGCAGCCTGCTGCCCCACACGCTTGGGAATGGGCTCCCTCCTAGCAGCCAGGACGGCTCCAGCATGGCCTGGCTGCTCGGTTTAAAGCTAAACATCTGGAAAGGCAGGACAGATGCACGGCCAACACTGAGATCCCTGTGCCAGGGCTTTCCCCTCGTTGGGATGTGCTGGCTGCAAGGTGTGCCTGGCTGCAGGGAGGAGGCACAGCCCACTCCCGCTGTGTCCCCTCCTGTGCTGGAGAGGACGTCACACGCGTTGTCTGCTGGACATCCGCTGCGCCAGCAGCTGTGACCCAGGGCAAGCCGTATTTGTGCCAGATCTTTCTGCTGTTCTCCCCGCCTTGGTCAGATACAGCCTTTACTGGAGAGCCCTTTCCTTTCAGCTCTGGGCAAGGAGATGGGGAATTTCTCCAGCTCCTCGCCAGCGTGGCCGGTGCCTGCTGGGGCTGCCGTGGGTTGCCTTCCAAGCCACTGGAGATCAGCAGCAAGGCAGGACTGCTGCTGGCGGAGGCAACCTGCTTATCTGATATCCGCCCTGCTTCCTTCCCGCAGGGAAGCGCTTTGATCAACTGGTGCGGGCCCCCACGCCAGACGCAGGGTCCAGTCGAGCCTCCGTAGCCTGTATGGAGGGTCCTGGCACAGGAGGCGCAGATGTGGCTGCAGCACGAGGAGGGGAAGCAGGACTCGGTGGCCCAAGGTTGTGCCCTGTGCTGCTGGCACTGCCTGTGCTTCCTCAGGCACGCGTGTTAGCGAGGGGTGATGTGGAGAGAAGGAGTCGGAGTCAGACTCCAGTGATCCTGGACCCAAAGGACCACAGTGGGTGGTTGGTTTCATGACATCGTAGGGTGAGGCGCGACCTGTAGAAGTCCATCGGTGACTGCCAGCCACCACTGCTGCTTGGCCATCTCTGGATGGGATGGCCACACACTGACACCTTGTGATGGGCACAAGGAAGAGCAGCCCAGCTTCACCTCCCGGGAGCTGATTCTGCTGCTGGGTTCCTCTGAAAGCACAGTGGTGGGGTAGCCAAGAAGGGGACTGGTAGGTCCTGGCAGCTTGGTGATACCTTCCAGGCATCATTAGGTGCAGCACAGCTCATCAGCTCCCGTAGTTACCAACGGCCTTGAGATCTGGACTAGACCTTTAAAGGTCCCTTTCAACCCAGACGATTCCATGATTTATGCTAAATCTCTGTTCCCTGATGCAGGAGCTGCTTTTGGAGAACCCAGGACGTAGCTGGAGTTGTCTCCCCTCTAATTCTCTCAGTTGCCGGCATCTCCATGAAGACTTGCTGGTAACTGATTTATAAGACAAGACGGTTTCTGGCTAACCTCAGGGCAAAAGCGGTGGAAAGCCACTTGTCACCATCTGCCAGCACCGGAGGTGGCTCATCTAACAGCAGTACCTGGGCCATAGCTGCTGTCAGCCCCGGGAGTCTGAAATCCTTCTGATCTGCTGTTCACTGTCTAATCTTATTTCTGCCTCAGCTCAGACTGGGCTGGGGATTGCTGCTTTGCTGCTTTCCTTCACTATCACTCTTCGCAGTTTGGCGATAAACTCTCGGTGACTGGTCAGGTCTCATTCCTTCTTCGCTGCATGCTTTGGCTGGAGGAGGCACGAGGCAAGTGGGACCCGTGACAAACTGGAGACCACAAATGCGTTGCTGTCTGCTGTCTGGCATCTTGCCGAGATCCTGGCAGTGACTGCTCACCTCTGGTCCCAGGGAGACAGGCTGTTCTGAACAGGGTGTATTCCCCAGCCGGGGCCCAGCCATGTGCACTCATTGGAAATTGCTTACTGTGATGAATTTTTCTTTATTAAAAAAAAGTGTTTCTTGACTGGTTCTTCAAAGCTGGTCTGCAGGGGCCACCCTAATGGCATGTCTGAGTCCCCAGCTGGATGATTACAGCTTTTATTTCCTCAGCGAATTCTCACTCAGTGCGTAAAGCTCAAATGAAGCTGTTGATAAAGCACCGTGAACCTCCTGACTGCAGGGAAACCTGGAGATTCCCTCTCTGATCCCTGCGCTTGTCAGACTGGCAGGCAAAGAGAGATCCACAGTCAAGGGCGCAGGGCAGAAGCAGATCTCCAGTACTGTCTCTGAGCTGCAGGCATGGGGGGAGAGCCTGGTTGTACTTTGCCAGATGCAAACACCTTTCCCAGAAATGGGAAAATGGGTTCGGGGGCTGCCCTGGGGCTCAGCATCCTGGTGGTTACGCAGGATGCCGTGGTTCAGTCTCAAAACCACCTCTCTGTGTTCGTGGAACGCTGAGCCGAGACACGTGTCCTCCTCCAAGTGGTGGCTGGGACATCCACCAGCGGCACGAGCACAAGAGCTTCTGCACTGCCCGCCGCCAGGAGCCCTTGGGAAAAACAGTTTAATTGCCTTAGCGGGGCTGATGAGGAAGATTCAAAGATAAAATTACCATTCTTAATCTTTTTAGCAAAGAGATTTGCTGATGCTTTCCACAGCGCAAAACGTGTGAGCTGGCCATGGCTGAGCGGCGATTACTTGGAAAGCTTTTTAAGAGGTTATGTGCTGCATTAGTAAGAAGCTAAGGGAGGAGGCTGGTGCAACCGCTGGAAGGGATGTTTGTATTTTGTTCTTTGCAAATTTGCATCGAATTGCTCAGGGGAGAGGAAGAAGCTTCAGGTAAACAAATTCCAGTTGTTTCATTTTCCTCCTGTTAAAAAAAAAAAAAAAAAAGCGTTTGGGGTTTCAAAGCCACGTTTCCTTTAGAGATTTACCCCAAGCTTGTTGACACTGACTGTATCACCCCTCTGAGATTCTCACTGTGACAGCAGTGCATTTAGACAAGGATGGAAATGTCGAGGATGAAATCGCATCCTTGTGTGGGACAAGGCTAAATGCGTAGAGCAATGTCTGGTGGGTCCCGTTCTTGAAGGACCCGGGAGGACATCTCAGGAGGGAGCACCTTACAGGCGCAATGAGATTACAACCTAAACATCATTAAGATGGGTAGTTTTCTTCCTGTTTTAATGAGACATTTGTCAATGAGACGTTGAAACAAGGATCAGGAAAAAAGGGAGAAACCCCGCCTGTTTCTGTTGATGCATCAGAAGTGATGTCTGAGGGTGTGTGGAGGAAGAAAAACAGTATGAACCATGCTTTTGATTCAGAGGACTGGGGAAGGTATTTTTTATGCTGGGAGGAGATTTACTTTTGCTCATGGACCTGGGTAAATACAATTTGCCTGCACAGGCTTGAAGGCAAAAGGCAGGGAGAGAGGGCAGAAGGATCCTCTGCCAGACTGCGCTCCCAGCACCAGATGTGAGAGCCAGATGTGGAGAGATGTGGCCTCATCATCCTCAGACCATGCCTGTGTGAAATTGCTAGTTGGGCAATGAAGAAGTACGTGGGGAGAGCGAGATGGCACATTGCCCTGGTGTAGCTGTCACTCTTGACATTAGCCAAAGGAGTCCTTCCTCCCCATCCATGACTGCCTGTTAAGCATGACAGTGACATTTAAACACTAATTGGGTTTTTTTGAAATGGTCAAATGGCTTCCAACTTGCTTCTGCTTTGCAGGTGTTCCCTTCCCCAAGCAGTTCCAGCAAGTTTGCACTAAGATCCTTACCCGCCTCTTCCGTGTCTTTGTCCATGTCTACATCCACCACTTCGACAGCATCATCAACATGGGGGCTGAGGCTCACGTCAACACCTGCTACAAGCACTTTTACTACTTCATCAGGGAGTTCAGCCTCGTTGACCATCGGGAGCTGGAGCCTTTGGTAAGGATGCCCCAGGGACGGGGAGGCGGTGAGAGTGGGTGGGCTGAACACAGCACTGGTGGATTCAGGTTGGGGTTGGACTCCGAGCAGTGCAGTCACCCTCTCTGGGCTCTGTCAGCCACCCTACCTCAGAAGCACACCCATGTCTTCTGTCCTGTAACCACCAGCCTTAATGTTCTGAGCAAGAACTTCCCAGCAACACTGAGGGAACCGTTTACCCTTTGAAAACCCTCCTCAAACTTTGCCTCTGCTGCCATGTCTATGAATTGCTCTTCAGTATCCTCAGGACAACCATAACGCAGTGTCCCTCTATACTGTCTTGGTAGCTCTAATGCAATTTTCACATCAAAGTGTTTCCAGCCAGTTGTGTCCATGTGGCCTTCAGGGGTCAGATTTGAGCCCGAGTCTCCTCTCCACGGTCTTGAGTTTTCTTATTAACGGACAAAGGTCCCTGCTTGAGATCTTGGTGTGAATTACAGTGAGGATGCGGGAAGGCAAGCCCCAACAGGACACGCAGCTCCAGACAACAGCTACAGAGGCCAAGCTGGAGAGGCCAAGCTGGAGCTCCAGGTTTCTCTGCAGCCTCCCCTGGGAAGCAATCAGCCAGGCAGAGAGTGAGAGTCCTTGAAAACAGCAGGACTGGTGGGAAGCAGAGACCAGACAGCTCGGGCACATAAACTAGGAAATGCACAGAGTTGGTTTTGTAAGAGAAGCAGGTGTGTCACAGGCAAGGTTGAGCGTGGTCTGACCCAGGGAGGACACGTTGCAGTGGGGAGAAGGATTAATAGGGAACCCAGTAGATAGCACGCTGTGGTAAGGGCTGGGCTGCAGAAAAGGCCGTATCCAGCAGCACAGAGACAGACAAGACCGGGAGGATCTAATCCCAGAGAGAGAAATAGCTGAGAAAAGTCCCAGCATGAGCTGCCTGTTTAGGAGTATCGGGGGGAAGGATGGGGGAGATGCCCCTGCCCCTAAGTGCTTTACTCCTTCTCTGCTTTCATTTGTCTCCATCAGTTTGCTGCCTGTCTGCTCTGACAGTGATCTGGGGAGATGGAGAGATGACGATCTGATCAGGGGAGACTTGAATGACAACAGCATCTACATTAATTATTCGGCAGAGTTTGATTGTGACCTATATTATCATAATGGCCCTCAGCTCTGGAAAATGGCAGCTCAGCGTCGCTCTGTCCTCTGTTAGTCTCCCTCACCACCGCTTCTCTTGACAAACTTCTTTAGCAGCGATATACAGCCCATAATGGTGTCATCTCCTTTGACTGATGCTTGCTAATGTAAATAATTAGCACCTAAAAGCCAAAGCAGAGGCTGACATTGCTAAATAGGCTTTCAATGCCAGTGACTCACATGTCACGTGGGATGATTTATGGGTCTGGATGAATCTCAGATGAACAGATTTTCCTGTGTGATGCAACCAGGGTTAAACTTCGAGGAAATGAGACACATTTACCTCTGGTCTATCATTGCCTCATTTCTTGGCGTGCCCATTACCTGGCATCCGAGCTCTACAGCAGACCCAACAGCACGGGAGACCTCCTTCTCCCCGGCGATGACTTGCTGTAGGTGTGTGTGAGAGTGTCCTGCAACCAGAAGACGGCTGTGTCCAGGATGCAATACTGAGCTGAGGAGGGAGGGAGAAGTTGCTGCAGCTTACGAACAACTTTCAAAAACTGAAAGTGGTCCTTTTGGTTCAAGTTATGTCAGGGCAGGTTTAGACTGGATATCAGGAAACATTTTTTCACTGAAAGGGTTATTAAACATTGGAACAGGCTGCCCAGCCTGTGGAGGTGGTGGATTCCCCATCCCTGGAGGTGTTTAAGAAAAGGGTAGATGTGGTACTGAGGGACATGGTTTAGAAATGGTTTTTGTCAGGGCAGGTTAATGGTTGGACTTGATGATCTTAAAGGTCCCTTCCAACCTCACCGATTCTGTGATTCTGGCCATGCTGTTACCCCAGGGAGGCTGCAGCTTGGCACTGCCATCAGTCCCAAAGTCTGCCTGGATCAGGATGGAGCCAGTAGCTTCCAAGAGCATTTCTCTCTGCTGCAGGCAGGGAAAGCAAAAATGGGAAGTTTCTTCATGGGCATCCCAGGGGCTTTTCAATAAACCCCCGGGACCTGGTGTGGCTCCGCTTCATTGTGCTGCGGAGCGTGTGGAGAGCCTGGCCTTCATGCTGTTCTGGCTTTGCTTCAGCAGCAGTTGTGAGGAAGCACAAATAGTGACATCCAACCTCTGTAGCACTTTCCACTTGACCTCAGTCCACTTTCCTGGGGCTAATTACTGTCCCCAAACTAGGACAGAGCATCAGTGTCTTGCTTTCCTCATTCCCCTTCTCACTGGACTGTACCATAGCTGTTCCCTGGCTCCTAAGTGCCTCTAAGTCCTGAAGGATTCATCAGCTGGGCTGACACTTAAGCAAGGACAGTGCGTTGCATCTGCCTTCCTTTTCAGCTAAGACTTTTTGCAAGTTCTCAAGGTTTGTGGGAAGGCAATAATCTCTCAGTAGGGACGAGATGAACCGTCCTTGAGAGGTTCAGTCTCTCTTGACGGCCTCGTAAGCCCAGACAACTGTTCTCACCTTGCATTTAAATGGCCAAAGTTAGTCTACATGGATCCCACGACAGAGGAGACTCCTGCCTGCAGAGGTGGCTGTTCCCTGCACATGACTATGGAAGGCCACCAAGCATGTGGAGGGAGCACATCTGGAGCAGGGCAGCAGGTCTAAGTGCTGTATTATGGTTGGAGCTTTCCAGATATGGGGTTTCTACTGAGGACTCCCAGTTTTCAGATTGAGGAGTAAGAAGAAAGAAAAAAACAGCACCTCCTCAGCCAGCAAATACCCTCTTAGGCCCAAATATCTTAGAAAAATTATGGGGATTGTGGAATGAAGTAGTTCTTGGTTTCTAAGCCTGCCTTTGTCTGAATCTCCCTTTGCTGCTTCCCCTTTTGGCAAGCTTCTCTGGGACGTGATTTCTTAGCAGCAAATCTTGGGAGCCGAGAATGAGATAGGTCCTTTGTACAGGCCGAACGAGTGAAAGGCAGTGATTCACACTCTTAACAAATCAAGAAATATGGGGGCAGAGAGAAGCCATGCACTTGCTTCCTTGACAAGGGCAGGTCATGGTGCTGGGCAGCAGCGCTGGCAGAGGTCCATCTGGTTACGTACTAAAGCAGAGCTGTGGGGGTTTCCAGAGTGTGAAGAATGCCTTGGGCATTTGGGGCCAGCCTGAGGAGCTTGAGGGTGGTTTGGCAGTCAACTGGCCACCCCAGCCCATCCTGTTCAAGGCTGCTTTTGTGTGTGGTGCTGTGCTACTGGGGTGAGCTGGATGCTGTTGCAAGAGGGTGTTCACAGTCTTTTCGCCCTCCTCTTCTTTCTCCTTCTGAGATGTTTGCAAACACTTCCTGTTTGCAATGTAATTTTGTGGCAGAGCATCAACTTTTTATTTGATGGCAGAGTTCAGTGCTGGAGTGATTTTGCATGTTACTCCTACACAGAAGCCCTCTCTGAGGACAGAGACCTGTGAGTCCTGGTGG
>VXBO01005731.1:49366-65826 GCA_013400135.1 Rhinoptilus africanus | reverse complement strand
AACAGGAAGATGAGGGGATCCCACAGTGCAGTAGGAAGATGCTCTGAGCTCTCAGAAGTTGAGTCCACAACATTTTCAGGAGTCTAAGCTGGCGCTGCTTTGATCCCAGCCCGCCCCTCATGCTTGTGCTTGTCTGACCCAGCCTAGGGATCTAAACCAGCAGACAGCTTTTTTCTTTTATTTCTGTTGCTGGGTGATTTTTTTTGGGTGGTAGTGGAATCAGATAAACACAACTGCTGACTCAGGAGGAGGCATAGGGTTCTGCTGATGTAAGGCAGTGAGACCTGCTATGGAAATGCACCCACTGTCCACTGAGTTCCATCTAGGCAAGCCCAGTATAGCACAAAATTGCTGGGTTGGGGGCATTCAGTGATTAGTTCCTCCTGAGTCACTTAATGCTGCCAAACAGGAGTCAAATGCTGCCACTGTCATTCTGTTTTCACTAGTTTTGTGCCACTGGGAAAACACACTATAGAAAAATTAAGTACCAGGCCCTGGCTCCACAAACTGATTTGTATCTGCCTCCTATACTCAAAAGTATCTTCTGGTTTTCTTTCTGCCTCCAGGGAGAAAAGTCCTGATAGTCTATGCACATCAAGAGCCCAAGTCCTTGAACGGATCTTTGAAAAGGGTTGCAGTGGAAGAATTGAGCAAGCAGGGCTGCAGTGTCACAGTGTCTGATTTATATGCAATGCAGTTCGAGCCAAGAGCAACAAGAAATGACATAGTTGGTGAGACTAGTCAAAATACACTTTTTTCCAACAATAACAACAAGACGAACTTTCATCTTATCTATCCTGATGCATTAAAAATCCAGAACCATGCAGTTAGGTGGACTCCGAAAAATAGTTGCTATTACTTTCTACATATATCTCTCAAATAACAAGACCCAGGTCTTTGTTTTCTATTAGCATTGACTAAGAAATGTCAGTGTAGGAACCCAACAAGTATAACCTTTTATTTAAATAAATCTGATCACTAGAAATAGCCACTCAATCAGAAAATGATATATCTGTATAGTGCAGTGTTTTGCTTTTAGACTAAAGTGAGTGCAGGAAAATACTACTTTTACAGTATTTGCAATCAACTGCAGAGGCGTTCTAAGAACCACCTTCTCTTAACAAACAAGATTACAAATGCTTTCTGCAAGTTAGCTGCAGGCACTTAAGTGATTGGGCTTTTGAGTTGTCTTGCCACTTCCTGACTACCTTGGTAGTATATGATTACTAAAAATGACAATGATGCTCATTAGGCTTATGTGATATTTTCACTGTGCTCGTACTGGCATTTAGCCACACTGTTTTTCCAAGTTAGGAAACACAAAGCCATAACATAATCTGAAAGAGCTGAAACTCTTTCTTTAACACAAGAATCAAAAAGAAATACACTGCAAGCACTGGCAAAACCAAGAAGAAACTTATTAATGACCAGACATAAGCACTTCTAAAAGTCTACTCCTGAATATAAACCTTGTCCCATAGTGACATTACTGAGGGAAAAATGCATTAGCACGTATCCACAGCCAGTCTCTGAAGTCCATTTCTCATGGGTGAGAAATGCCTTCAGATACCATTCTGTGACTTGCTGGAGTTAAGTTCATGAGGCTACTGCCTCTCTCTTCTGCTAGGGATTGATGATCAACTAGTCGAATCAGCAGAATTAATGTATATGTCTGATTCAGACATACTGGGATCAGCTCACACAGCTATGCTTGGATGGAGTCAGCAGCGCCTGCCAGCACTGCTTCCTCAGCCCCTGCTGAGTTTCCCAGTTACAGGGGCTGAAAAACATCTACATAGTGCTTGTGACTGCATGATGGTTTCAGTAATCCCTAGTGCAGAGGCAGAGCAATTGGCAAAATTCTCTTAAATCCACCGAAGTCATCCACCTGCATCACCAGACTCTAGAGCCAAGCTTAGGTCCTCTTATTGCACTTCATGTGTTGCTACAGAAAGGCAAAAGTTTTAGTACTCAGAGACACTACATTCCTCCCCATTTTAAAATCAAATCACCATCAGCTGTGATGGTGCTGAATATCCACCAAAAGAAAAAGGAAACGGGGAAAAATGGAAAGCGGTAACTCAATTTAGAACTGTAGATTGCAACATGTATTTAATTCTTATTTGGCTACAGTACCAGGACAAGGAGTAACTATGAATTTCTATCCACAGATTGCTTGCACAACTCAGAAGAGTTCAATTATGGTGTGGAGACATGGGAAGCTTACAAGAGAGGAGGTTTGTCCAATGATCTGGTTGAAGAGCAAAAGAAGGTGCAGGAAGCAGACTTACTGATTTTTCAGGTCATTATTTTAAATTGTATTAAAAGACTTAAGTTGTAATATACAGGATTGAACAAAAGAAAGGCAGCAGTGAGACGGTGATAGATGTCATTAGGAACACTGAATCTAGCCAGAATAAAAAGAGGTAGTAGCTCTGCTGTCAACATAAAACAGTCTGTATCCAGCATAGCAATTTCAAGGTGTTGTTTTTCTCTTATGCGATGTGGATTTTAGAAAATATAAAAAATACCAGATTGTGTGTAAGCATTATTTGTGCTAGCACAGTATGAATTTTTCACACAAATAATGGCTCCACACTGGCATTGTTGAGCAGCAGGAAGGCATCTCAAATTAGAAACTTTAAATACCTGAGTAAAATTGACAGCGGTGCTTCACTTAAAAATTAATATTCAAAAGGAGTCTAATTGCATAGGTGTTGTGAAGACTGGTCCTCACGCTACCCACACTCCAAATCGATTGCATAGAGCAACTCAGACCAGAAATTACTGAGTGCAAAATACTACTATAATTCTCAATGTGAGAATCACACTGTATTATCAGGCAGCCTGATACTTTCCCTTTGTCTTGGAGCCCACTCAAAGCAAACACAGATCTACACACAGAAAGCTGTGTGTAAGGGCTTAAGGCAGCCCCACCGAGCTACAGGTTTGGGATATGGTAAGAGACACCAGACCAACAGCTTTAGGAATAAACACTGTAAGTAATGGTACAGTAACAAATATAGGTCAGTAGTTAGAGTTATCTGGGTCATTACAACAGCAAGTCCAGTTATTCAGTAGCACAGTTATCCACGTTGAGATGACAGCAAATTCAGTAATGCAAATTCAGTAATTCACCATCAGTGGGCCAGATTTAAGATCGACAGGCACAAAGACATACATGACCACGGATGTCAGGCAGGCTGGCAGAAAGCCGGGCAAGGCTTGTTTTCTGGGCGAGCAGCTGGGAGCAGCCAGCAGGCCCTGGGAATTTGGACTTCCCCGACCAGACTGTCCTCGTTTATTTGCTGAGTTGCAGAAACACTATCTGCACTTGCTAACGGAACATTACAGCCCATCTCCTTTCCCCACTGTGCCAGCTCTGTCCTCAGTGTCTACAAGTCCTAGAAATACCGTATAAGGCAATACAAACCTTACATTTCTTTGCGTGCCTGTGTGACTGTTGGCCGTAGGCATAGCCTATATACATTCCACTATCTGACTCTAGATGAAATTTAGGATGAGACCATACTCAAGCATTTCACTGTAAGCCTTCATCATTTTTACATCGTTGCTTCTGAGACAAGTACAGTAAAGCATTCCCTGAAGAAAGCGGTTGCTTTAGAGTGCTATAAAGAGTTGAGTATATTCTGGTGCAGGGAAAAAAAAAAAGAAAAAAAGAAAGAAAAAGGCCTCTGAAAGACACCATAAATTAATTTAAAATTTACTACAGACTAAACTCGGCACTTCTAGAGATAGCAGTCATTGCCCAGTTTCCAAATTGTTGCCATCTTGAATTAAGCTACACCAGGATGAGCTTTTACAGAATTTCTTCTTCTGTAGTGCAGTGTATACAAAGGTTTAGGGATAGCGATGTGTCCTAGCATAAGAGTCCACAAAGCATTCACGGTAATGCAAGTAAGACATCATCGCTTTAGGTTGTAGTCCCATGTGCTAATTGGAGGATCTAGAAACAGAGGGTCCTACTGTTAAAGAAGTTTGCTTCTCAGTAAAGTGATTCAGGGTCACCATGTCAGCGGGGTGTGAAAGTAAGTCTTTCTAAAGACACCATGGCATTTGTCAGCAGACTGTAAGATCAGAACTGATCACCAGATGTCAGTCCTAGTAATAGGGCTCTCTGTGTGCATTTTGGCCACATTTTTCATTAGATCCCATGTTCCTTTTGCATTTCAGCAGCAGGACGTGCAATTCTGTACAGTCTTAATTTTGAATTAAAAGTCACCTTCCTGCTTCATCATATTCTAACTTGAATTTGTGTGGAAGACCCTGCGTTCACCATGGTGTTGGTGTGCTATATATGCTCAGCATGCGCCTGAGGCTACTACAAACAGAAAGCACTGCAGTTATTTTTGCCAAGCATAGTTACTGCCTCTCCCGACAGGGAGCTGGAAGAAGGTGTGTGCATGACCTGAACAGATAAAAGAATAGGATTTGGAATGTAGACCAGGCCTAAGGATGGCCGGGACACTCTGTGCTTACAAGGTAATTTACTTTTTGCCTAGTTTCCCTTGTATTGGTTCAGCATGCCAGCAATCATGAAGGGCTGGATGGACAGAGTCTTGGTCCAAGGATTCGCTCACGAATTTCCAAACTGTTATGATTCTGGTTTGCTCAAGGTATGTTTTTGAGATTGTTTTACTAATATCAAGATGTGCACAATGGTCTTGAGGTTATTGGTCTGTCTTTTCCGTTATATTTGTTTAAAGCTCTCACTTCACACTCTCCTGAAATAACACTTTGGTAACAGGTCAAGTAACTTGCTGGCTTGTTAAAACTGTCTGAAAGGTAATATAATAAGGAGGATGCAGTGGTTCCTAAAGATTTAAGGAATCTCCTAAAGATTTTTAGTTGGCCTGCAAAATGGACTTTATAATTTGCTAGGTGTATCAGAGTCCACTGGGATGGCATACAGCTTGCAAACAGTTTAAGTCAATCCATTTCCTAAAACTGTAGTCTGTCATTCTTCCCACTGCTGTGGGACTACACAAATCTGTAATGAGTGACATATTAGAACCAGTGACAAGATCCTGTTCTGGGATTAGATGTCAAAGGTTGGAATTAAACTATAGAACTTAAACAGAATTAATCATACACAGTGCATGAGCCTCAGTCCCAACTATCTCCTTTCAACCTTTTCTTCTCTGTAGCTTACAAATTAGGCGAGACCAGTATCTCTAGATGACAATTCATAAATTTTTAACTCTCCATCGCACTGGGAGTATCCCTGAAAAATTTTGGCCCATTGTCTGATGGAACTTACTTGGTAACAACTGCAGCATCCAGGAACAATCAATACTAGTTTCACATTTATGTTCCCTGCTGCATATTAATCTCCATGATTTCTGATCTTCTTAACAGTTCCAAACATTCCAGTTTGTTTAAATTTCAGAAATGGCTGCCTCACTGAGATGAGTGGGAGTAATCCCCATTGATCATAGCTGCATGCCAAGTGCGGGCTCAAGGCAGTTCGGATACAGCTCTGGAAAAATGTTATTTCAATTACGGAAGCTAAAACTGAGAGGATGGAAGCTGAGCATAAGCCCATGGCTAATACCATAGTGACAGAAGCAGAAGAAACAGAGGGGTTTAGAACACCTGAGGAATAATTTGTTCTCAAATTATTCCTTGGCAAATGACAAGCAAGCCCAAGTTTGAAGGGGGACCGTAGCATTCAATTTCTGCATTCAGGGAGGACAGAAATAAAGATATTCTCAGTAAGAGTGCTTTCCAGCCACAGTGTTCCAAACATTGCATAGGGTCGAACAAGGGTGTCAGATGTGTAATTCCTTTTCTTTTTAACCTGTCTCTGCCCAAAGCCCTGACGCACAGTCTGCTGTGTCTAGTTGTATGTCGTCAATCTTTGCCTCAGAGCTGACACTACACATAAGGTCTGGGAAAAAAGAGGACACCACCTCCTCTAGAAATTTATGCTCTCCAGGCTCCCCTGAATAGCTCTTGAACTATTCAGCCACTCTTTAAACATGCCTAACTCAAACACTTGCTTTCTTAATTCTAGAACAAATTAGCCCTGTTTTCCTTCACCACTGGAGGAACTGAAGAGATGTATGCAAAAGGAGGTATCAGTGGTGATATTCGCTATGTCCTGTGGCCCATGCAGGTATAATATATGAATATGTGGTTGGAGTTTGCCTTAATTTTATTATTCCAATTATTTTTAACAGTTATATTATTGTTTATTTCATATGAAATATAATAAGAATTAAGTTGTCTGTTCCAAGCATCTGCAGGTTATAAATTTGGCCCTAAAATCCTGAGACTACTTTAAAAGTCCACAGAGCTTTGAAGTCATTTAGTGCCCCTTCCTCCAGATTGGAATCTGGAGAAAGCTATACAAAGCTTTTAAGTTTCTCTGGTGCCATGGGATTTCCTTTAGCCCTAGCGTGCAGGATTTATTTTCCCCATAGATACCTGATTCATGTAGGATGTGGCGCAAGAGGGGAGTCACACATTATCCTGGCATTAATGATCAGCATCCGAAAGTTAGCATACCTTTTCTTATTGCTACCCTTTTATCAGAAATAGCAAGCATGCTTTGAGAAATTTAGGTGGTGAGGCAAATTGTGCTAGCTACTTCGTGATATAATACAAACGGCTGTGCCTAAATTCTTTGATCCCCTACCCATTGCGATTACAAGCTGTCTGCCCTTGTGAGGCTATCTCGCTGCAGAGCTTGCAAGTCAACGTGACAAAGAATGTGAAATGCAACTGTGAATTCAGAAATACACAGAGGAAAATGGCAATTTGAGCTGATTTGAAAGGCACTGGCCTTCATTCAGGATTGTTTGCCTAAGACAGAGGCAAAAGATTAAAAAAAACCCCTTGGAATTAGGTGAGAAATACACTGCAGTTCAGGAACAGCCTGTGGAGATTCAAACAGTACAATGAGCTTTATGCTGTCTCTGATCCTTGCAAATTTAATAGCATGCAGCAGCCAAAGAGAACAGTTCTATGGGTTTGATAGCATTTAAAAATAAATTCCACAGAGCGGAATAAATGAAGTTGACCTTATTTTTCAGTGTATTGTATGCCATTCTGCTTAATGCCTAGCCTTCAATAGTGACTGCCAGGATAGGTAATGAACTTTGCCATTTATTTCCCTTCTGATAAATGCAGAGATTTAGAAAACCTGCCTAATACTGGCTCAGAAAAGCAGTTTCAGTTTTAAATCTTCCACATTCTTGAACTGAAAGTGAAAGGCTAACTATTTCTTGAGGCATTTCTTTCTTTGCTTTGAGTCCAGCATGGAATCATGCACTTCTGTGGTGCCAAAGTCCTTGCACCTCACATCTGCTTCGCTCCAGAGTATGTCTCTGAGGAGAAGAGGAAGGAGATGCTGATTGCCTGGGCCCAGCGTCTGAAGACTCTTTGGAAGGAAGAACCCATAAACTGCTCTCCTGAGTGGTATTTCGAGTAACGTTCAGCTACAGGTCTACAGAAAGAAGACACTTTTTTCTCGGTTCTTTTTGGTGCTTTATCTCAATGTCTGAATGCTAATCTCCTACTTCAAATGTATTGTAAATATCTTGACTACTACAGATAGCAGCTTAACTGACGATATAGCATTTATCTTCATTGATTCCTGAGGGATTCTCTTCAATTATAGGTGCAAAACTCTTTGTGAAAAATTATCCTTGCTCTCACAAACAGTGACATCCTGCGAACAAGTAGTTGATAACACAAGTGGTATTTAATTGCAGATTATACCATTGCTGCTTATGAAACAGAAAAGTTTAACACTTTTTGTACAGGCTGCCACTTTTTTTTTTTATTTGCCAAGGGAATATGCTGCCCATACTCAATCTTGTTATGGACAATCCTGTTCTTTCAATTGAGAGCTCTACACTTGTGCCTTTGAGCTATGAAGCCAGATCATGAATTATGCAAAAAGGATGTGTACAGTTGCATAGTGACTTAGCTGGAAAGCCTTGTGGACAGCCTTAGGCTTTTCCACACATTTACAAAGCAATATTAAAGCTATGACAGATACCAGAGAAGAAAAAAAACAAGTACAAATATTGTATAGCAGTATGTGCGTGTATTGCCTTTCTTTATAGAATGTAGCTCCCATTCGGAAAGTACGTAGTTCCCTAAAATCAAAGGGAGTCCCTATTTTTATTACCCTAAGTAGAGACAAAAAGGAATCCTGTGCCCCTTCACACCAGTCAGTAATGCTGTTTGGGTCTGGAGGGCTGGGGACATCCTCTCCAGTATCACTGTAGATGGGATTTTTTTTTGAGATCTCAAGCACCGGCAGTCAGCAAGGCAGAATGCCTGCCTGAAAACCTGCAGGAGCACTGTCTGTTTACAAGCCAGGATCTAGTGGGACAACATGACTGTCTGGCTCTTAACATCTGTGATTTTTACCTTGAATTTTTGCGGGATTATTTTTGTGCTTGAGAGCTGTTAACCCTTTTTGTGCATATGGCAAAGGGTGGCTTTCTATCTTAGCTACACCATTTCTTCCTTTGATCAGCTTACCTAGCAGCTGGCTTTGCACTTTGATATTAAGAGAACGTGGCCCGAATAAGAAACGGTCTTCTGAGTCACTGCCAAATTACTTAGGCCTGTGCATACAGAACGTGCATCTGCCATACATTCTTTGTAGCAGCTGTGTCATGCCCCACCCTTGTGTTTCTGAAAGGGCTATTTGGATAATAAACATTCTGAACCCAGATTCTGGAGCAGTAGCATAAGCTGATACACCAGACTGGGAATTGTTACCGCAGGGAAAGAGTCACATGTTCCCGTTTGTCACCACGTGCAGTGAAGGGCCACCTCTAGCGGACACAGACCCCTGGAAGCAGTGCTGCCCTAAGCTGTTGCAGATGTCTGCTTCCGGGTGTGTGAGTCAAAGGCACAGGCTGCACAAGCAAGAAACTTGGTCTGGCTCAGTAACTCTTGTATAGGAAAAAGAAAGTGAAAGGGAATAAAATGGAAAATGTTATTCACGTAAGTTGTGGGGAAAGCAGATTCTTGCCTAAAATACCTAAGGAAAACATGAAGAGAGATTGACGGACAAATGCAAATACTAAAATTGTACAGGGGAGGAATCATCCTTATGTTCACTGTGTTCAGTTACCAGAATATTCAAGAAAGAAGGAAATGGATATGAAAGCAGAAGTTGCAACTGTCAAACCAAACGTCACTGTATTGGATCAGTTGCAGAGCTGAGCGTGTTAAACTGTTAGATGAAGAAATCTCAGACTGACCCCTATGATGAAGATACACCGCTTGACACTATTTGGCAGATGCGTGCCAGCTCCCACACCCGTGGTACCATTAAGTGCCTGTATTAAAACGGATATTTGTAGTGTAAGTATACAAGAGTGATTGCGCTATGTCAGAACAAGCATCCTCCAACCTGAGGCTTTTCTCCACAGTGGTTATACGCCAGGAAGAGCAAGCACTTCCCCTGAATACCGTCCTGGGCTCCAACTATATTTTGTATTTATTTTAGGGGTTTTTATTTTACCAAGCCTCTGCTCTGAATTTTGTTCAGTCTTCTCTTGAATTCCTGCCAACTTGAAACAGCCAGTGCTTTTCACAAAGTTCAGTGGGTCAGCTTTTTCCTTGTATGAAGCAAGGGATCCCAGGGAGGATGAAGCACCTGATTCCCAGTAGCTTTGTTTGATTTCTCCCAGTCATCAGTAAACCATCAGTCCTATCCAAAACTCTAAGCACTGTGTAAAAGAATGTAGATGTGCATCACCTCCGCTCCTAAATAATCGCCTTCCCAGGCCATGGAGTCCTGTCCTGCTCAGTTGTTCTTCCAAGAGAAGGCATTGCCCTTTGGTCACCCTTGTTGCTCTTCTCTGAACTCCTCCAGTCTCATGGTCCCATTACTGAGAAGAGGGGACCAGAAGGGCATGCAGAATCAACTCGACTCTTGGATTCATACAACTTTCTCTGCTCCTTTCCTAATAATCTCTGACATACGATTTGCTCTAAGTAATGTTTTCTTGTGTTGAAACCCTAGATCGTGGCCATCAGTGGTAATGGTCAGCTCAAGGGCCGTTATTTGTATATAATTTGTATAATTTTTTTTTCTTCATGTGCACCCCTTTACATCTTGAATTTCATTTCCTATCTCATTGCCCAGTCACTCAAACCATTTTTCCATAACTCTTCGCTTTGCTTGTCCCCCCATCCTCTGAATAATCTTTATAATCAGCAAACTTTCCCGACCTCATTGCTCATATTCTTTTCCAGAACATTTTCAACAACTCAGATACCTGCACTTGTAACCTCCCTCTGTTCTGAGGGCCATTTACTGTTGCCCTCTTTGCCCTACCTTTTAAACATGTCTCCATGCCATGACCTTCTTTCTTATCCCCTACCTGCTTAGTTTCCTTAAAACAAAATCGATACGAAGCTTTGGTGAGCTGGCTGACATAGTCTACTTGTATTTGCAAGAGGCTTTTGACATTCTCCATGTGCTTTAACTCCTCCTAAAGTAAATTCTTCAGGAATATCATTCCAATGTACAAGGAATATCAATCCCACAGAACAAAGGGGTGTATGATGGGGGGGGGGACACTAAGAACCACTATTCAGCTATAACTTTCCACAGTCAGTCTCAGTCCTCATCAGTGTAGTCTGTTCTCACACAGAACTTGTTCTACATGCCTCATAATTCTTGTCACTTTCCTTTCTTTCATGTCTAGCTCTTCCATACCCGTTCAGGGAAGAGGTAGTCAGAACCGGGCTATATCTCGACCATGAAGACATGACAGATTAAACCACTTCTGCTGAAGTGAAGCCAGGAGTTCATGTCCTTGTTCTGACATGCTTTCAGTGCCTGCTATACAGCACACTGTGCAGGGGCACATGTATATTCTGGCATATGCCGTGCAAAAACTCAAGGGAGAATTTTACGGTGTAGAAAGCCAACGGAGAGTGGTCTGTGGTTAATAAGGAGAGAGAAAGGAAGTGGCAGTATGAGTTTCTTAGTAGTGCTGGAAACGTTACAGCCATTTTGATCTAAAAAATGATTGCGATGCCAAATCACATTATGCTAAAAGTAAAACTTAGCCCTGTCAAAACAGCATCGTTTTAATCAGAACAAAGATAGAATTAGGCAAGTAACTTAGAGCTGCATTTCAGGATGGGGAGAAAGGGCAACACGCTTTCCTCTTTCATTTAGTCTGGGGATTTGATTTGTATTGTTGGTGGTCCTCCTTTCCCACACACTTTCAGGCAACACTCTGGTCTCTTCCTCTGACAATTTGTTCCAAAAATCACAACTGAATTTCTTTTCTTTGATGTTCTGGAATGGCAGGTAAAACAAGCTTGCAACTTCAGAAAAACACAGGGAAGCACATCGATCCCCATCTGAACTACATTATCAAGAAGCCTCATAGCCTAGAGATACCAAGACTGATTATGTGCTATGAGGTGCTTTTAATCCAGATTTCAAAAAATTAACATTTAAAGGCAGGTGTAGATAGTTCTTTCTTTGGTTTAGTATTTCATTCCTGGAACACTGTCACACCAGTTAGCTGCCTGCTTGCAGAGGAATATACTTTGCAATACACAAGTTATCACAAGGTTGTGCTGAAGAAATGAACAGCCAATTATAAATACAATGCATAATTCACATGCAACTTTTTTTTTTTTTAAAGAAAAGTCCTACTGTGTTAGTAGATATCCGAAAGCCTAAAGAGCCTATGATCCACAAAAGAGGTACAAAAAGTTTAAGCTTAGGGTCCTCTCAAGTTTTAGTGCTGGGCAATCATTCTAAGGGTATTAAAATACCTATTTTATCCATACAAAAATGAAGCTCCAAGATCCATATTTCCTTTTAAATTAGATGAGTCACTACAAAGTAGCCAAGAGAGCTATTCCAGCCTTAGTCCTAAAACTTGAGTTAAAAAATATAAAAGAATCTTTGACTACAGATGTTTGGGGAAGCAGAGGCCTTAGTCCAGAGCAGTAGCCTTGCATTTCAGCAGCCTCATTTTAGGTCCTTCAGCATAGTGGCAGTAGATGACCATTTCACAAACAAGTCTGGGAGATGTCTATTCCTGCAATACTTTTGTTGCTTCCATCTTATCCTGCTGGTGTTCATATATTTATGGGAACATTCTTCACAGAAAAAAACAAACAAACAAACAAGGAAACACCTATTGAAGAATGTGTGTCACGGTGCTTGGTGCAGACTGGTGTTAAAAAAAAAATATATAAATAGTGGTCATGTTCTCATGGTTTTGAACAGTAAAATTGAGTGAAATAATGCTTCATGACCAGTTATTTCCAACTATCCTAAGACATTTTTAAACTCCTCCAGATTCAGCAGTATTGTTTTAATGCTGTTTGAATGCAGAGGAATTCTGATCTCTTTGGAAAACTCAGTAAGGAGACAGAAGACAACTTTCTTCCCTAGGATTGTGCAGCCAAAATACCGCAGAGCTGTTTATGAATTACCAATTGCGCTTGATGAAATGAGAAAGCGTTTTGTTACCGTCCGACAGAGAGAATAAACCAAGACGCAGCCAGCTCATCCAAGCAACAGATTGTCACAGAAGACTGCCACACCTGCGAATGCTATGTACCCCAGTGAGATGTGCAGAGCGAAGGTGGTGTCTTCACTGGAACTTCGTACGAAGCCAAGGGGAAACAAAACCCTCTCAGCGTACCCTACATGTACACCCTCCTATTTCTGTCGCCTGTTGCTAGGCCACACCTCAGCATCTAGGGGAGACCCCAGGTGGTCGTCTTCTGAACTTAACTGCAATGAAAACTTGTGGTTGCGGTCAGCCACAAGCAATAGCAGTTCCCAAGTCTCACGGGGGATCCCGTTCTGCATCGGGACTCCCCAGGGGGATACGGCCCTTTTCCCCTTGTGTCAACACTGTTGGTTGCACAGTGCTGCAGTTTCTCCTGCCTTGGCGCTCTGGGGGCTCAGAGAAATACAACAGAAGTTCTGCTGCATTGATGAGCCAAAGCTAGCTAAAATCATGGCTTCTTTCTGTAAAGCCAGCTGTATAACAGAATATCTTGACAGCTGTTGGACAGCAGCGGGATCAATCAGACCAGATAATGCTTTCGCTTTAGATTAAAAGGTAGATTACCGAAAGATTACAGACATGTATCTCCTTAGCGTTTTGCCCACCAATGATCCCCCTCCCCAGAGTTCTAGGCAGGGTACCGAGCCCAGAATTAATGTTTCAGCATTGACTTGTCTCCAGAGCTGGGAACCTCCTGTGTGAGGAAACACTTATCCCTGCTGTTCCCGGGGGAGCCTTTAGCCAGGGACAGCCACAGCACCGTGACACTCAGGTCCCACCACAATGCAGGTCCCTACAGAGCTCACCATTCTTGCGAGACATGGAAAGGGAAAGGACTCAAGAGACACCTGGCAGCTAACTGCAGGTAGAAAGAGAGGAGCAGAACAAAATGAAACCTCTGTAGTTAGAGCCTACCTTCAAGTACAGCCTTCAGAGTTAATACCAGGAAAATACCCCTGTGCAAAGTCACTTTCTCACTACGGCACAAGCTTATTGTGATTTGATTTTAGTTTTTTTTAGGATTAATGAGATAAGTAGCCATTCAAGGTAGCCTTGGTCTAGCACTGTGGAGTTTTGGCACTTTTTACTTATCAGCCCCTACAATTTTTCCAGTGGCGCAATGAAACCTGCAGATTTCACATACAGCAGTTGTCATCCTGCTGACATAAGAACAGCTACACATCCGACAAAAGAAGTGCTTAGAATTCTATGTATTTACAGGTTTTTTTAATCAGTTTTAATAACATGGCTGAGATTTTTGCTACAAAGTAAGTGAAAGTTTGGTCGAGATTAGTGAAAGTTTCAGTTAAAGTAAAAAGAGAACTAATGGGCTTACTTTATTTTCCTTAGTCCTAAAATTGAAAACTTCTGCTCACATAAATGCATTATTTTGGAAAGCATTAAAACTGTGCTGGCCCCATTAGGCAGCTCAGGGTAACCTTACTTTCTTAATCAGAATTAAGATATTTCTCTGTAAATTCAGATTGCATTTTTGGATCAATTTATTTTCTTTGTTCATTTCAAGAAGGAATGTCATAACTGGCAACACTGACCTCTAAGCACCAACAAATAAATGCTAATTTCTGTGTTTTTTCACCTAGCGCTTGTTGGCAAATCACTCACTGAATGAGACTGAAGCTTTTTTAGCCACACGATTCTTACAAATTTAACTATCTTACTTCCTGCCTTCAGCCCATGTCTTCAGCCACATACGCAATGCAAAGCTCAAAAGCAGAAAAAAACAAAACAAAACAAAACCCCTCAGAAGTGTTATGAAAAGATTTCTGTAACGTTTGGGATTGCAACTGAAGACTAAAACTGCATGATGGGCCCACCAGAGATACCACGTCTGGATTTATTTTTGCTTTATTTAGTTGACAAACATCCCAGATTCTCTGGACTGCAGGTTTAATAACACCCTCCTTACGATACCTCGCGGTGTGGATGGACACAAAACGTCCATATTCAAACTACAATGAGCTCAGTCTGGCTATTCAGCATGGCTGTCCCAAGCCTCCTCATTACAGTGTGATCAGACCGTGCCTCTGGAGCTGTCAGAGCATTAAGTTCCTGTTCTAGCTCCGTACCAGCCACAACCACTGTAAAACAGGGATGCGCTGGGCAAGCGTCAACTCCATTGCCAAATCTTTGGGGTTTTTTTTTAGAGTGGAAACGATTGCACTCAGCACTTTTTTGAGAGTTCCTGGAAAGAAGCTGTTTGTTCAGTTTGTCCAACAAGGTGCAGAAAACCGTCTCAAGACTCAGAGAGAAAACTTCAGCTTGAAAGCGATCACCGTGGCCGTTCTACCTCTCCAGAACTGCAGCCACCCGCATACTACTGCTTCCTATCTGTCCTTACAAAGAGACGCCTTTCAGAAAGCTGGAAGGTGGGAGCCACCTGCCCCTTGCGGATGAACACGCCGGCTGGTAGCAGGCACAAATCAGACCGAGTCTTCCCCTAGAGGGACAGATAAGGGTAAATGGCAGGGTAAAAATCCAGATACTACATTCTGAAATGGGTTTTCTGCGTTTGTGGCAGGAATAGGACACATACAAATATAGCCTCAGAAGTCCTCCACAGCTGAGGAACCGTATCCATGAAATCCAGTGAAATCAAACCCTCTGTGGCCATTGTGCTTCTTCCAGACCTATGGCAGTCTGGGGCCTCGGTTTCCACCAGGAAATGGGACCAGGCTCCAGGACCACTTTTGTTCTCTCATGGCTATCAGGCTTGCCCTCCAGCTCTACAGAGTCTCTCCTTGCTTAAACGCAGGCTGTGGGCTGCTGTTGCCCTCCCACATGGATCTACTGCTGCTGTTCTGGTTGTACTGAGCCGTGAACTCCCCAGCATCCACAAAGCACCACGGGGAATGCAGCGGTTTCCCAGAATGGTGTAGGCCCTGGCAAAGAGAGTAGGCACTCATCACCGCCATTGTTTTACGGGAGGAAAGGCAAAGGGATCAGTCTTGCGTAAAGAAGTTGTTAGACATTACTTCTATATTAGAACAGTTTTCCTAATAAAAATAATGGAATATGTTAGTTAGTTGTGGAATCTTCTTTGCAGCTAGGACAATGACAAAGTACGTGACAGTTCAAGAAGGACAGGGAACTGCTTGAAAGAGTCCAGCACAGAGCCACAAAGATGATGAAGGGAGTGGAACATCTCCCTTATGAGGAAAGGCTGAGGGAGCTGGGTCTCTTTAGTCTGGAGAAAAGGAGACTGAGGGGTGACCTCATCAATGTCTTCAAATACCTAAAGGGGGAGTGTCAGGAAGATGGAGAGAAGTTGTTTTCAGTGATGACCAGTGATAGGACAAGGAGTAATGGATGTAAATTGGAGCATAGGAGATTCAAGAGGAATATCAGGAAGAATTTTTTTACTATGAGAGTGACAGAGTACTGGAACAGGCTGCCCAGAGAGGTTGTGGAGTCTCCGTCACTGGAGACATTCAAAACCCACCTGGACGCGTTCCTGGGTGATGTGCTCTAGGTGACCCTGCTCTGGCAGGGGGGTTGGACTAGATGATCTTTCGAGGTCCCTTCCAACCCTATGATTCTATGATTCTGTGATCTGTCAGAGGTGCCCTGGACACTCCTGGCCTCCGCAACGGGATGGCCCGGGTGGTTTGCGGCGGTCCCGCATTTCTGCGGCTGCCCGCAGGACTGTCCCCTGCCACCGTCCCCCTGCCGCCAGGCAGGCACTGCTGCCTCCGCCCCTTCCTGCGCGAAACGCTGCCCCTGGGCCACCGAAACCACCACAAAGAAACGCGTTCCCGCCNCCGGGGGCTGCTCCGCCGAAACCGAAAGCCGCGAAGGCGCCGACGCTGCGGGGTCCGGGTCCCGAAGGGGCTGCCGGGGCGGCCCGGCGGGGTTGCGGCGCATCCCTCCCCCTGCTCCAAATTCCCCCCGCCT